>JAVSBS010026318.1:0-80986 GCA_033124195.1 Coracias cyanogaster | reverse complement strand
CTAATTACTTTTACCAGGGGTTATTCATGATTTTGGAATGCCCTTAACTACTTTTGCTGCACAGCTGTGATTGAGAGCAACCTCTGAGCTGAAGGACAGTGGGAGGAAAGACACATTTGCAAGATGTCTGGGTGATGCACATTGACTGATCCTTGCTGACATTCATCTTCACTGCAGATAGGACAGTTCACTCATAAAGATGAATGTTGTGGCACAGCTCTGTCATCACGTACCTTTCCCATATGTGTCACGAGAGTTTTTATGTTACAGAGAATGTTAGCAGTGCTCTTGTCAAATGGAAGCTGAGTGACACTTCTGCTCTATTTTATTGCCTCTCTGTGAAGTGACAGGATACACCCATGATAAACAGAGTTGCAGTTACTATAAGATCACCTAATTTACTTGCTGTCTTGGAAGCTTTTATGGGCTGAATAATATTCCTTTCCTACAAATTATTTAAGGAACAATAGCAGCATGCTGAATTGGTGACAATGTGCTTGTGCCTTTGGTTTCATGGCTCATTCTAAGCATATTATCTAACCTCAAGCTTTTCCAGACAATATTCAGTTCACAGATAGTAATGAGGTACATGGAGTGTTTTGTTCTCAGATCACTGCTAAAGACTTGGCTGTTTGGCGATCATAGTGGTGTCAGAACTAGGTCTTCTCTTTTCAGCATCTTTATGATCACATTAGATGAAATCATCATCCTAGCATTAGCAGGCCACCTCTCAGTTCTAATGATGCCTATAAGAGAAAGCTGAGACACCAGTCTCAGTCTAAGAGAACCTGACCCTTACATTACAACCGGAGGCCTTAATAGCAAGATAGCTGTGGGAATATTCTGCTTGGACTGGAATTCTGCCTGCAATCCTGACAATAAAGATGCCTTAACATGGATTTGGCCCTTGAAAAGGAAGTTGTTTTGTGCATTTTCCAGTTTCCAATGTGGCAGACCCCAAAATAGCAGCTATGCCCCATAAATTGTTAAATATGGGGTTTTTTATGGTATGAACCAGGGTGGTACTAAAGCATACTGCACTTAGCAGCCATGCTTAGAGAGGTAAGAAGGTCAGGGCATGTAAAATGTGGACACTAGACTCCAGGTGGTAGCGGGATTTTGGACAAAGGGAATGCATCAGCAGATTAGAAGTGATAAATAGTTTACTTTCAATTTGGACTATGTTTTCAAATGGCCTAGAAATGTAGGACATTGATATTTTTCTTGGCCATTTCAGTCTAAGCTGATTCAATGTCATATTCCATCACCTATGAGTGCTGTTTACTATACTAAATGCGGCAGACAGGAAGTCTAAAGATGACATGACAAAGAGATGTTGTTCTTGTATCGCTTGGTGCTTTTGAATTCCTGAGTTCCTTTACTGACCTGCCTGTATCTTTGGCCAAGTGGCTTCACCTGTCTATCTCTGTTTCCCAATCTATAAAGGATAGAAAATTAGAGTCACTTAGCTGCCACCCAAAGAATGGCAACAGATAAATGGGAAGCAAGTTTTAATTAGATAATACTTGCAAAGGTCTTCTAAGCTCATAATATTATCATGCAGAGTAAGAGATACGTAGTATTCTAATTATTATTAATTAACTTTCCATCACAGCTATGCTAGAAATATACTACCTGTACATTATTTTTGAAGGAGAACAGCAAGCAAAATGGTTTTACTATTACAAAGTGACTGAAAGGCACAGTAGATACAGCTTGCATGCTGATTATAAAACCCAATAATCAGTGTATTAGTTTCTAGAGAGCATGTGAGACTTTGAAAAATTTTTGAAAGAGAACACAGAGTAATGAGGACCAGATGTTGCTGGGGTCTTTTCTTTCCTTCCCTCTTTCTTGCTCGTTAATTTGGGCTTCATGCTGGTATGGTAGAGTGTTATGATGAAAAAGAGGAGGGAAAGAAAAACGATCAACATTGTGGAGGAACAAGGAGGCAATGGAGCCATCTTGGGGCAACACCAGTAGGAGAGGGAGGCAAAGAGGAAAAATGCTAAGTTTTTAGGTTTCTTTTAAAAAGATTCAGAGATCCTGCATTGCATGATGGATTGTGAGGAGACCAGATTATATGCAGTAAGAATACATGAGCATTTACGAGGCTTACACACAGGAGGTTTTTGTTTTTCATCCATGAGTGAAGAACATTGAAGCCTTACAAAGCCACAGTAAACTTCCTGGTACTGCCAGATATTTTGTTACAGATTGAAGCAGGTGTCCAGAAATGATTCAAAAGTCTGGAAATGTCTGTTCTGGGCAGGTAGTTTGCAGGAAGACCAGAGGTGCTCAGTATGAGAGCACTGCGATCACGCTCTTGAGCACTGTCATAATGTGATCTCTGCACTGTCAGGAATAAGGACCATTTACAACCTTCAAGGTCAGAGGTGTCTGGTGCTGCAAAACCTATGGATTAAGTGGCCATTTTAGACAGGAGAGACATTTTTGGCTGCAGAATTACAGACTATAGAGGGAGAACTGTTTCCTGGAATATTACCTCTAACTACAGATGTGAATTTTGGAGGGAGGACTCAGAAGATCTCAGCACTTTGTGATGGTTCTTTATGTATAAGGTCATCTAACCTTCCAAGTGACACTGAATATAATAGAAGCTATGGAGAGGAGTACTTTCCTTACACACTATACAAGAAATGGTTCTTAATTATCCTTCACTGTCAAAATTAACAGGAACTAAATTAAATGTTGTCATTGCTCTGACTGGAAAAAAACCCAACAAAAACCAAGACTTAAATCCTGGATCCACTGAAATACATATATTTGTGGTTTGCTGCATTTTTTTTTTCTCTGAGTATCTTTGTTCAATATTAAGGTAGTTTATTTGCAAAGGAAATGCTGGGGTGAAAGGTTCAGCTGAGAATAAAATCACAGGCTTTTCAGCCGGCCAATGTGACTTGGTGTTCCTGTACCATTTCCTGATCCAGTCAGTATCACTCACTCCACATGTTCCTAACTATTAAATTCAGGTGAAAACCCAGCAGCATTGTATTGTGTATTCCTTATGAAAAAGAGCTGATTATTTTGGAGAGTTTGACAAGAATAATTATCTTTTCTCTCCACCCCTTTGAATAAAAATGAACAGTAACAAAATAAACTAGTATTGTACATTTCAGGAGCTGAAATTGCATCTTTTGGTTGCTGCTTCTATTTTGCATTTTAATGCAACATTGATGATAACATTTGTCAAAGAAACCTCACAGTCCTTCAGAATCAGAAGGTTCGGCAACAGCATAATTGGTGCAATGTGGGAAAAATATTGTTTGAAATGTACTTATGGATGCGATTTGCTGTGAGGTTTCTGCCTAAAATGCATGAGTTGTCTCTTTGTCTCTGCTGAAAGAAAACTTTCTTACTCAGCCTAAAGTAATCTCTTTATCAGATAAAGTCTCCTGCAAGAGATCTGGTTCTGGAACTAGATTGAGAAACTCACTTTAATATTTGCAGTTTTAATGAAGGGAGTGTCAAGGGTCTGAGTGCACCAATAGACCTTGATGACCCTGACCACCCTCACGCAGGGCCTCCACCCACACCCTCTGCCAAGGGGTCCAGGAACTCTAGCTGAGCTCTGTCCTGGCCACTCTGTCCCTGTCTGACCTCTGTTGTAGTGAAGCTCCAGCTCAGTCACTGCTGTTTCTGTGCTTTGCTATCAACCCTGTTAGCTGGATCCTACACATGAACTGACCTCCTGGATTGACGCAGAGCTGCCTCATCACCACAAACTTGTCTGATGATCTGGTCATGTAGTTGAACCTGTCTGTCATCCCTGGGCAGGCCTTGCTTAGGTACTGTGGGAGGGGACCCTGGCTGGTGAGGCCCCTGACCTGGAGGTTTCCTTATCAAGCTCAGCCCCCCATCTTTTAGGGACCCACTGGTCCTTGCTGCTCCCTGACAGAGAACAGCTCAAGTCTTCAAAAAGGAAGGATCCAAAAGAAGAATTTTTAGGTAGTTCACAACCTGCAAATCTGTATAAAGTCACTTCTCTATGTGTAATCTCTACCCAAACCTGCTATTCTCCTCTTCCTACTCAGGAAAGAGCCTCTGATGATATTTGGAATACCTATTTTCTTCCTCTGGTGGAAATGACTGGTTGATTTGGCAGGGTATTCATATTTTCTAAATATCCAGGCTCTCACACAGTATTTCTACATGGCATTGTTCAGGGCTGTGAATAGGAACCTGCATCTCTAAGCAAGATAATTTGGATGTTGGAAGCAACACAGCAGTGTTAGCTGAATGCATGAGTTTAAATATGTCTGGACTGTGCTATATGAACCAGTATTATCTGGCTTCTTTCTTATTCACACCTTCACAAAATGAAAGAAACTGATTTTCATGGGAGAGCGCTGCCATCCATCAGCAGCACGTGACCAGCTGTGACTGGCTGTGCCCAGTACTGCCACACACAGTTCTGCCTCTTAACTCCCTGCTGGTCTTTGTGTACCAGGTAAATCCCAAGACACCCTTGAATCTGGTGTACCACCTCAGCCATCGTGATCCTGTTTCCATCTCTGTCTAGTGGAGCTGTGGTTTCTCTAACTTTTTCATATAGCCTGTAGGTGCATTGGTGTGTTACCGGATGTGGTTTAGCACTGTGTTAAATTTTTGTACCTGTTAATTGCTGGGATTCGATTGATTGTGCTTATACGGGGCCTTCCCAGTTTTGCTACAATGACTGGTTGAGTTTGGAGCCCATCTACGGCATGAGATGAAAACTCATTCAGGGTGAGGACATCTCTGAATGCTTAGTTCTCTCAGGGCTGCTCTAAATGTGCACCTAGAAGTGAAAACTTCCTCCCTCTTTCTCTTCTTCCAGAAACCACTACCGCTGCAGTGCAGTTGCAGGAGGAGGCATGAGAGGAAAATTCTACTACACACTCACCTTCAGCATCAAGTTCCCTCATAAAGATGATGTCTGCTACCTGGCTTACCATTACCCCTATACCTACTCTACAATGATGGTAATACTGATATGTCCATGTAGATAAGCTACTGGGTATGACAGGTTGGAGCTGCTTGCATATGTGTAGATTTTGAGATAGTGTAGAGGACTGTTGATGATCGGTTAATGTTCATGAGGTTGTCACTGCCTTGTTTGCAACTCTGCCAGCTCTGAGGCCCAGAATGCTGTAGGAGAAAAAGGAATTTCTGTATGGGATAAGCTAGTGTACAAGCCATTAGTGCTTATAACAGTCATAATGCAAAACAAAGATGACTCTGTTTGCTTGGGTTTGCAAGATCCTCCTCCAGAAGGGGTGGGAAGCACGGGGCTAAAGCTAATGGCAACTCAGAAGTGAAAGCTGCCCACTCCTCCTCCTGATAGAGCGTAATGGCTCAGCTTTCAGAGCTGCACCCAGCAATACTGCAGTGCTGGACCTCATTTGAATGCTTTGTCAGCTGTTTCCTCTGGGCCATTTGGAGTGTCAGCAGGCATTTGTGACACCCCCACCAGAGCTGTCAGTACAGGACCTAAAAGAATACAAGTCCAAGGCATAAACTGTATTACTGAGTTGTCCCAAGTTTGTTTCCTGGGGAAGGATTTGTTTTCTACAACCTCTTCTGGCCAGGAGTGGATGGTAAGGGAATTTTCTGGGAAATGCATCCAATGTGCTTTTTCTGTGATTGATGTAAGAGATCCCAGGGTCTCAAAGGAAGGTAGAATAAAAGAAGGGAAATTAATAGTTCTGTGAGTGGCTTTGCTTTGTTGTTAAAGATGAGAAAGACGTTACTGAAAATGAAGACACACAGTTCCAGTAGATCAGTTCCCCTTCCTTCTCTCTTCAATTTCAATTGTCAACCCTTTTTCTTCTGGGCGGTTGGTGAAGTTTTTAATGAAGTATCATTACCAGATATGAAAGATTATGCTTTCAAGGGAGACAATGTCCTCTTCCACTTACTAGCCATGCTGCTCAGCATGCCAGCATAGTTAGGCTTAGATTAGTTCCCAGTCAAACAACAGTCTCTTGTCAACTGCTTTGCAACTCATTACAGATGTTCAAAGGAACTGCTTCCAATACCTGGGAGAGGGCCAGTCAAGCCTTCATGGTCCAAAATATGCCTGCCAACTCACTTCTCATTAGGTTTATGGGTACCAGTTACTCTCCAAAGTCAATGACGAAGTATGCTTCAGTAGTGGGGTTTGACCTATAGCCTTGAAGGCATGCATATACTACAGTCTGCAGGGGAAAAGACAAATGCAATACCGAAGAATTGGGTGGAATTATTCACCACCATACTTTATTACTGAAATGCAGTGCCTCATCATTATTTTACTGTTATTGATTTCTATCTTCTGCTGGCACAAAAGCAATAGAGACTTGGAGAGTTTGTATGCTCTGGGAATCTCTGAATATCTCACCTGCTCCTGAATGAATAGAATAGAGATGAAAAAGATGTGATTCCTAGACTTGCAGGGCCAAGTCTTGAAGTATTCACTGCCTCTCGTAATAAAATACTCGTTGAAGTTAAAGGGAATTTTGCCCCAGGAAAAGTTTAAATGAACTCAGACTCAGTAAGGACTGTAAAGTTTGATAAATGGGAATTATGGATGGAAAATAGTGGTAGATTATCATGTCCAGGTCCTTAGCCAAAGCAAAATTGCTGCCTTTAATGACTCTAAAAGGCTTCTTTGCTTAGACTAATTACAAGTGTGGAGTGATGCAATTTACACTTCTCCATGTTACTTTAATTGCCACAGTAAATAAACAAAATCAGGTTTGTGCACCAGTAGATTTCATTTTAAAGCATTTGTCCACTGGTGAAGTACGTTGATTTCACATATCAGTAATAAATTAAAAGTGATTACAAACCCAAGGGCTCAATTAAATACATAGTGCTTTGGGGAAGAGGATAATCTTGTATATGGAGCTAGTAATTTGAAAATGTTTTAAAATATCATATATATTTAATAGTTACAGGCATATTTATAGGAAATACACATTGCAGAATCCTATTTGAACTGGATGCAGTCTGCAGTTCATTACTTTTTGTCCATTAGTAATTGCATTTATTTTATGAACAGTAATTTATCTATTTTTACATCACAGTGTTAATTGTTTGGATATCTAGATGAAATTTCTGTGGCAGCTCTACCCAATTAAGTTTCACTGGGTACCAGGAACATAAGTAAATTATTATATTGAGTTCTCTGTTTTTATAGGAGATCATTAGATGTGTCTAATAATTGAATTTGCTTTATAGAACAGTATGTTAATTGTTTTATGACATAGATGACTCTAAGTGTCAGTTCTGCATTTGCATTCAAACGGATACTGGGAAAGCAGCCTGAAAGATGGCAAGCTCCAAGACTTGAGGAACAAGAATGTCTTGTTCCATAAATGTTGGTTAAAATTTATCCCTGACTTGTAAAGACAAAATGCTACCACGTAAGGGTTAATTAATTAACTGGTGGTTTTCAGCTAAAGTACTGTTAGGACAAGTGTGCAGACTTTACTATACCTATTTCTACCAATCGAGAGACAACTGGTGTTCCACAACACTTAGCAGCACCCTGTGATGGGATTACTTACACTGATCTTGGCACTTGCAATTAGAATGTAAACAGAGAGAGCTACACGTCATCTGGTGTGTGGGTGAGAAGTGGCTCTGTGTCTAATGAGGCGATCAGAATTTGTTCCAAAAAGTTGTTTTTTTTTTAAGCTGCCAATTCTTATTCTCAAATTTCTTAAGAAGCTATTAAGACTTAATAATTGTTCAAAACTCCCATAAACTTTGCAGAGAAGGGAATAAAATCTTCTTTTTAAATAACTTGGAACGGCAGTCTTCAAATTTCCCACTACTGATTGTACAGAATGTTGTTTTGATGTAAACTTTTTGGCTGTCTCTGGTGTGGAGTTACTCCTGAGTTTCACTGGCATGTGCTTGACAGCTCACCAGTCAGTTCTATGAACACTCAAAAATGGTGAGTTTTCTCAAGTTTCTGCACAGTCCGTATTAAAATATAAGGAATAGCCAGTTCTCCTTTGGGCTTCATGTATGCACAGGAATTCCTTTACCCTAGTAAGAAAAGCACTTAGGAACTGTTCAGGTAAAATTGTAGAATCATAGAACAGTTTGTGTTGGACCTTTAAAGGTCATCTGGTCTAACTCCCTTGCAATGAGAAAGGACATCTTCAACTAGATCATGATATAAGAGTAAATAGCTCTGTGCAGCTTCAGTGAACTGGGATGTATGCTGAATGGCTTGTGCCTATCTGTGGGATGTAGAAGGTGATGATATCAACTGGCAGAAGAGAGAAGCTGGAAAATTAGCAGGAGATAAAATTAGTACCAATAATAACACACAGCTAGTGGAATAAAATCAGATTTTACAGACTGTGAACCCACTTATAAATCTGCTCCCTTGATTCTTTCTCAGTCCCATCTTGATATCCTGGAACACAAGAGGAACCCCAAGAAGGTTTACTGGAGGCAGCAGACTCTCTGCCAGACGTTAGGAGGAAATCAATGCCCATTGCTCACAATCACGGCCATGCCAGAATCTAAAAAAGGAGGCGACTTGGAGCAATTCTGTAAGTAGCCAAATGAAGCACTAAAAAAGTTGCTGGTGAATTGAGGTCATGTTAGCAGTAGTCACGACAACCTGTTTTGTGAATATGTTGATTTTCTTGCCTTTGTCATTTCAGAAAAAGAAATTTAAATACTGGGAATGGCCAACTACAATGCTTTTTTAAAATTACAGGTTTACACAGAGGAGGGAGGAGAGCTGATTTCATTTTTTGATTAAAATTTTTCTTTAATGATCTGAACAATTACAAAGTTGAATATCAAGTATCTCCAACAGCAAGAAACTGTGTTTAAGTAACCAATTCCAAAAGAAATTTTATTTTTGTGTGTTTGTTGATGTTCAGTATTGAAATGATTAATGTACTATGAAGTCTCAAACTTGCAGAAAAAAAAAAGTAAGTACAAGATCACTCTTTCCGAGCTGTGGATAGCAATTGCAGTGTTCTGGTGAAATTCTGGCTCCTCCAACATGCCTGCTAGATCCATCTGGACACTATATAGCTCCTTGCATTCTGTCCAAGTCCTAACTGATGGTGTACTATCTCATGGTAAATATAACTGCCATGTTATATATAGAAGTGGTTATTTTTCATTGTCAAAGTCAAAGATTTAGACTTTCAGTGGCCTTGAGTAACAAGATTAAGGTATTCAAGTTTCTGTATTCAACAGCAAGTGATAAGAAGATTCTGTTTAGCATCACATTGTGTTAACTTGAAAGCCTAAATGACTAATACATAGGTTGACATTTTTTCTTGACTCGGTAACAAGGCATAAACTGATTATTTATTTTAAAATCTCTGCTGTTCACACACCTAGAACACAGGTTGGTAACTTTGAGAGAGTGTGAAAATTTAAATTGTCTTAAGATATTTTTGGATGTTAAGTAAATATATATCATGATCTCACCAAGATTAGGCTAGAAGTCTCCAAAGAGATATGAACCACATTTCTCATGGAAGAACACTTTTCTGCCAGCAGTATGTGGTGATATGTGAGTAGGACTCCTCATAATGTCCATCCTACATGTATAAACTAAAAGGAAGCTCAAATATCAGAGTTGGTGAAAATTTATTGCCATCTTTCATGGTTCAGGTTTAGAGCATAGTGACTGCAGTTATACTGACATTACAGGGTAGTAATAATGACCTCATACCTTTTTATTATAATAATTTTATTATAAATTGAGCATTTACCCTGAATTAGCAAATTTCTCAAGATGAATGTGCTTTTCTAAGTTGAAACTGTAAAGCAAAATTGCCAAGAACAGACTATATGGGAATTCATAAGGTGTGTGCATGTACACAGCTTTAATGGTCGAAACTGGAGGCAGTGTCAGAGAGAAAGTTGCATTTTTGCTGTTGCTATTACTAGTATTATTTTCACCACAGTAGCACATACAACACATGGTTAGGAGGTTTGGCTGTGGTGTGTCCTGTCCATGCCTGAGATCAAGAGATAATTCCTGCCCTTAAGAACGTTTGTTCCATGACTGTGATGATATGGAACAGAAAAATAGTGTGTGGGAGTTGTGGTGGAGGAGGTTGGTTATATAAAGAAGACTTGGGCACAACTGCAGATGATCGCTTGGTTAGATGTTAGCTGTTGACAGCAATATTTAAACCTTACGGCAGAAGGTCTTATTAAGGCAACTGAAAGAAAGTAGGTTGACGTATCTTGTTTGAGGATTGGAGCCATCCAGAAGAGATGTGCTGTGAACAAATTCTTGTGCCCAAGTGAGGTATGCCTTTCCAATGAAGGTACAAAGCAGAAGAAAAGCGCATGTTTGGATTTAGCAAGGACTTGGAGTGGTTCAGTCACATGATGAGTGAATGTGCTAAACACTGAATTTACTTACCTTTTGTTTTGAAACGACTTTCTGAAAGGTGTGTTTTGTCATAGGAAAGCAAACAACTTCAAGATCTCCAGCGTTTTCGTATAACAACATTTTTTCTTTTGGACCAACCCCACAAGGCTCCCAGGTCTGCAGTCATGCAGATACACTGATCAGGATTAAAAAATCTGGAAGAAAATCACAGGCCTCTACCAATGGAACTAAAGCAGGAATAGTTAAGAATGCTTTCACCTTTGGCACCACAGATGAGGGAAATAAAGTTGTATATGCTAATAATATGCTAGACTTTATACCATCTGTAGGCTTTAGGGCCAGCTTTGAACTGAAACGTTATTGTGCTAGATGCGGTACAGCACAGGAGAACGGATGGCCTCTGTGTATGCAGAACTTGCAGCCTATATTCAAGACAATTGAGAGGCAGAGATGCTGAAATGAGGATCATGAGCAAACACAGTACTGCCCAGTGCAGTAATACTCCAAGAGTCACACTGCTTTTAGGGAGTATCATGATATAAATGTGACAATATTAAGAGGCATTGTCATTTTCTGGAGTGCTATATTCTCAGAGTGTTTCAGAATGCATCTTGCAGTATTAAAAGAGAGCCTGGCAGGCTTGCAAAGGTCACTA
Source organism: Coracias cyanogaster (assembly GCA_033124195.1). Taxonomy (NCBI): domain Eukaryota; kingdom Metazoa; phylum Chordata; class Aves; order Coraciiformes; family Coraciidae; genus Coracias; species Coracias cyanogaster. The sequence continues at coordinate 69,956 of JAVSBS010026318.1, read as the reverse complement.
ACCTGTCTGTGAAGATAAGCCTTGGCTTATTCAGCACAGATTTGATGGAAAATTCATAAAGGATCTATGAACAGTTTGGACAGATTCTTGTTTTAAATGCTTCAGGCTGTTATAATATTCAGCATCTGGGTTCAAATCCCAGTTACATGGCTGAAGTCCTCTGTTTTTGACAGAAATAAATATCACATGATTTGTGATATTACATGAATTCATTGAGAGCTTGTAGTGCTGACCAAAATGACAAGAAATCATGTGCCACTAAACAACTCTTTCTCTGAAGCTGTACAATGCAATAAGATTGAGGAGTTCCTAGATCTATCCATGAACCAACTGAACTCAATCAAAACAAAACATGTAGAAAGCCCAGCTGTCTGAAATTAGTTGGGGGAAAGACAGTGTCAAGGCAAGTCAACACAGTTTCTCTCAGGTTTCCAAGACTATAAAAGTAAACACCAATACTCTTAAGTGATGAAAATATTTGTTGTTTTATCAAGTGGAAGAACAGCAAGACAGCACACCATGTTTTATGCTGTGGGGATGCCTCTAGGCAAATTGGAATAATCACGTATGTACTTATTTTGTTTAAGCAGCTTGGATAATTATGGCTTTTGGGGGGACAGCCTTATTTGTGCTGCTTTGTGTGGCTTTGATCAGCAGTTACTTCTCAGTTTTCTCGTCTTGTATGACATACCCTTCTCTCTGTGAAGTGGTTTGGCTGATGGAAGGACTTATTTATCAATATTTCCCATGCTAAAAGCATAACTCAGAAGGAACAACTTAGAGCTAAATATGAAGGGACCAAAGGGTGAAGGTTTTTCCCAGTAATAACACCCACTGGTTTGTACTGTCTCCATGCATACATACTTCAGCTTGAAAAGAAATGTGGAGCTCCAGCACAGGGGGGCTTGGCACATGATTAATGAATAAAAGTTGATAGCCCTTGTTCTTTCCTTCTGGTTCCGGCCAGTTCATAGTTTTGATGAGCTATAGTAATTTTGCTTTCCTATCAAACTTGTTATTTCTCCTTTGTACATGTGTTGATCTGTACCTTGAGAGATCCTTTCTGGTATCACCAGTGGCACAGGTAAAACACAAAGCTCACCAGGACTTTGTAGCTGTTGCATATGATTGTACTTAAATACTCTAAATTCTTCTCTAGTATAGACACATGGGGAATAGGAAACATTAGTGAAGAAGAGGCATTGGGTGGGTGAGGAGTGGTGGGGGGACAGAGCCATCAGCCCAGCAGGACTGCACTGGGAAGGAGTTATTGCACCACTGGAGGTGCCAATAGAGCAGGAGCAGCCCAGGGACAATGAGGGCATGGCATCCTCTGTGTCAGTTGTACTTTATTTTCCTTGCTCAACTCTTTCAGATTGGTCTTGTCAGGCTTTTGATTAATGTGGCCCTAGGATGGTTAAATTTGTCTGAGTTAAATTTATTAACGTGCACCTTGTTAATAGGAAGCACAAGGCATGCACGCTCGCAGGCACTGCACATTCACTGCATGCTGAAGGGAAGAAAAATGGGCTGCTGTTTTCCTTCATTACGCCTTGTTTATGTGAGGCTTTGATAGTCACTCTAGGCTCCTTTCTCCTTCCTCTCTTTCTATCTCCCCTTTGTGATGGTGGCATACTGAATAATTTTTATTAAATGTTCAGTTCCAAAACTGATATTAAGAAAGAAGGAAGTGAGCCAGGAAATCTTTGGCTCCCTGTGTTTTGCATCTTGGTCATTTAACAGCTGAGTTACGAACAGCACAACTACCATTCACATTTGATCGATGTCTGTGGGTGCCCGAAGACTGCAAAAGAAAGTCTGAGGTGGGCCAGTGATCCCTGCTGGGCTTTGCGGCTCCATGGACTCATGTAAATAGAAACTGGAGGGTGTTCCTTGTTTTTTGTTGTTATTCCTTTATTTTAAACTTACCCTTCCTGCCGTCATATGAAGACTGAGCACCCAGCAAGTAAAGATGTCTTTACTGCTCATTCTAATTTTAACACCCTCCATCGTCTTGTGATAAAGCCATTAGTTTCCCATTCTGACTGTTGGAAGCACCAATGATGAAACAAAGGGACAGTTTTTTGTCTCTTCTATTATCTGTCTTTACCATGTTCTTATTTCTCTCCTCCTTATTCCTTCTTACAAAGTTAGACTCTGCAGATTTGACCTTCCATACTATGCACAGAGCTTTTCCTCAGAAGACTGTAGATTTTCTCAAAATTATTTAACACCCCCATCCCCTAAAAAAACCGAACAAAAAAACCAAAACAAACACCAAAAAACCTGCCAAGTTGGTTTTCTGCAAGCTTGCATGGGCGGTAAGCCTGCATGCTCCACCTGCCTTGGATATTGAATCATCACATGTGAGCCTTTGAAAAGGAAAGAAGTTGAGGAGTGGAGAGGAAAGAATGGTTGGGCAGGCATTTACTCTTGGGTGACTCTGTTTCTGGCTATGTTAGGTCTAGCACTAGACATTGCCTGATGAGAGTTAAATGGACTTTAGGAGGGAGAGAAATTCCCTACATCTTTGACAGCATTCTCACATGAATGCAGAAACAGTGAGAATGATAAAGCTTCCACTCGTAATGCCAACTCCCAGTTCAATGAACTTAATAGGTGCTTGCAGAGCTCCGATTTTCTTGGGTTTGCCACACACAGCCCAGTGAAGGCAGTGTTAACAGCATGTGTGTGTACTCAGTGAGTTTGCAAACCCTTAATTTACAGTGTTAGGCATGCAAATGTGCAGTATGTAACTGTGGTGTTCTAAACCCCCTGGCAGACAGCTGACTAGACCCTGCAAGCTGTAGGATACTGTTGCAAGTGGCAGAGCAAATGGACAGATTAGCTCTTCAAAAAGGTGTAAGTAAAAGTTCTAAATGCTCATATACAGGCATATAAAATTGTCTTCTAGTTAGAGGACACTGATATGTTGCTAATGCTAACATAGTGATGGTCTTAAAACCACCAATGCAAAATGACTGATCAGAGAAGGACAGTTTACACTGTGCTGTTTTGAGTTTGCCATATGAGTGTTCTTCAGGAGGTGTTTCCTGGCCATGTGCTGGGTTGGGTGGGTTAGCTCTCACATCTAGTTAGAGAAGGGAAAGAGGAGGACATCTATGAAGTGATGTAGAGTAGGTGCCATTCTGGTAAGTGCTAATAGAAAGGAATAACTGAAACAGTCCCAAGGCACTCCTTACAGGAACGAAAATTTCAATGGCTCTAGGGTGGTACAGCAGTGCACTGCTTCTGCTGAGAACCACCAGCATTGCTGCGTTCTCAGCTGAAAGACATGAGCATCACGTACTGCCATGGGGGTTAATCCTGCATCCACTGAGAACAGCATCACTCTGCAGAGCGGGGTGGGACAGTCATCGTTTATGGTATCACAAATAAAGTAATTGCAAAGCTCTCTTCATGGCTGGTTGTACTGTTGTGATTCCTGTTAATAATAGTGATTATGCGGCGTGTTGTATTTCCCCCAGTCAACATACCTGATGAGTGCCCTTTTAGCAGTGTTTAGCATTATAGAGCTATATTGTGGGGTTTAAAGTTAAACTTGAATGTCCTGGCTAATTAGCAGCTGTGGTGAAGGAAATTAAACAAAACATGATACTAGCAAATGGATTTTTATCTGTAATAGCTGTCACTTCGAGTTGCTCTTCTGTCATCACATGTCCTCCTTATGCAAGGCTGGGGAAACAATTATGAATATTATCATAAGAGATAATGACACCTACTTATCTTGAATGTAGTCTTTTGGGGAGTTGCAACACATTTTCTGTCTGAGTCTAAGCATCTTTCTAAAGATGGAAAGACTAATATTTTGGGGATAGCTATGGCAGGGTACTTGTGCATCTCCTAGAACTAGAATGAGGGATAAAGTGAGACTAATGAGTTGTGTTTCCTTGGTCTCATCTTAAGCCTACACAATCAAGACAGCTGCTGGGAAAAATATTTTAACATTTCTCAATTTGCTTGTATAAGCTATTTAGATGGTTGTTTTGCAACTTTGATATTTTCTCAGAAAGAAACAAACCCTTTACCTTTAAATATAATTTGCAGCAAAGAGCAGCTCCTGAGCAAAGAACAGCAGAGGATGTGAATTGCAGAGGCCACTTATGCAGGATACTGGGAAATAATGATCATGTGGAAAATGTACACAGTTTAATTAAGCACATTGATTAAATCAATATGATTCAAACAGCTTAGTGCTCCAATCAGCTTAATCTCATTAAATGTAATTCAGGCCTCGATAATTGATTAATAATGCATTATAGTTTATGAATTATTGACTCCAAGTTATTATAACTGCCTGCTCCCCCCATGGCAACCAGTGTTGCATGTTAATTATGGAAGGTTCAAGCTCTCTTTCCTTGAATCACTTTTTTCAAAGCTGGAGATGACGTATGTCCTAATGAAACAGGGATCAAATTAGATCAATGCCTTATTGGAGTTAGTCTGCCCCAAAGGAAAATGCACTCTTTAAAGGAAGCTCTCATGTAATAGTGTTGAAATAGGGAGGTAGAATGTCCTGCTTTGATTGGTAATGATCTTTCAAGCAGCCAGAAGAACTGCCTTTAGCAATTCAGCTGGAGTGCTAACCTGGTATTGTGCTGGTTGGAAACAGTTCACAACAGCAAGCACATCTGGTGTTCTTCAAGTGCTATACCTCCTCCAGCACACATGCACACAGTATAGCCAATGCTTCTGAATCCTTAGGTCACATTTGTATGCCAAATATAGAACATTCCACTTCCCTGTATTTGTCTGGATGCTGAGTGGTTTCTGTGAAAAGGACCAGTAGGCTTTTATAATGGCATTTCTATGCTGTAAGTGTCATACAAAAAAGAAAGAACTATTGCTACTAAGGGTGAAAGTCTCAGGAGAGAAATCAAGAACAAGAAACACTCCACTCTTTGGGTGGCCGCCCTATTACACTGCATTTCCACTAGATGTGAACAGAGGATGTTGTCTCAGATTGTTTTTCTGGCTATCTAGGTACTTAACATGGTCCAAGTTGCAATCTTTTGCAGAAAGAGTCCAGTGGCGTTATGTTTCCTCAAAATATTCCATTTACAGAACCTGTTCGGCTCTTTCATTTCATCTCTATCTCTCCTCCTTATCTGTGGTTATAGTTAAAAGTGAACAGATATTATTGTGTGTAGAAATTGAATGAGATTATTATAGCAAACTATAGAAAAACATTTTTTTTGTGCTTTATTCTTGCATTTGCAATAGTGAGTTTTGTATTTGCATATTCCCTTGAATTGAAGATTTGCTCCTAATTTGTGGAGGTGCCAGACAGAGGAGCTAGTTACTCTCTTGCTTTGTACCAAACACTTTGGTTTCGGTGATAGGAAGAATCAGCTGTTGTGAAAACTGTGATCCTGTTTTAATGCAGTAGTGAAGAAAGGCTGAATAAAATTGTCATAGTGCTAAATAATTACAGAATTGAGAATCTGCTGGGGTTTTTTTCTGCTTGAATAGGCAGTTTATCGAGCATCTGAAGCTAAAGCAATGATCTCCAGACATGCAACACTGATGAGGCGTGCTCTAAATTTCTGAAGATTATCTTTCAATTTCAAACATATCTTGTCACTTTTCTTTCTGATGTCCCAGTCACAACAACTTGGCAGCCTATTGCAAAAAGAGCAGACAAATTCCTGCAAAACTATGTTCCTGTTTGAGTATCCAGTCTGCTGCCATAAAGGTGGAAGCTGGTTGAACAGAACATGAAATCTGAGAGAGACACACATGGCTGTCTGCAGACCGAGGATGGCATTTTTCATGATGCATCAACTGCTCTTTGAGTCCCAGCATTTGGTGGCATTGACTCAGCCAGCACAGCTTTGACACTATGGTCAGCCTTCTGTGAGTCTGGCAAAATGCATATTAGTATATTGAATCCAATTAGTCAAGGCAGTAAGCAGTGCACAGAAAAAACTGGACAAGGATGCTAAAAATGGGCCTTGAAGCATAAGCAACCACAGTGTTTTTTGCAAAGAGAGAAAGTAAATGTTAATCTCTTTCTCTCCCACCCTTTGCCTCACGCAGTGTGCTAGCAGAACAGCCAACTGAAGAGAGAGAATTTGTACTGCAGTGCCTGCTTTTCATTCATCTGTAGTTTTCTGCCTTTTTTTTAAATAACCTTCCTTCTGAAATTTGGAGATTTGTTCTAAGCCCTCCTCTTCTTAGGGGTTAGTGCTGCAGAACTTTCTACTGTTTCTTCGGCACTTGTTCTGTTACCTTTTCTTCTTTGAATTATAACAATCTTATCTTTGTCCCAGGAGACTTGTAACCTTCGTATGTCCTTTCCAGAGAAGAAATATTCTGATTAACAGCAGCATTTTCTGGAACATAAGTTAGGTATGTCTTCTTGATCGATGTGGACCTGGGCTAAAACATCAGTAGCGCTTACCACCGACTACACTCCAGTCTTCCAGAATTATCAGAGCCTTTTCTGATATGCTAATGAATTAAACATCTTGAAAATCTAAATCAGCACATATCTTAGCCATAATTATTTTAATTTGTGATTGGTTTGTCAAGTGCCTCAGAAGTGCCATCTCACAGGAGTGTGGTGCTACTTGTATTTTTGTCATAAGGCATTGAAAATTATGAATGAAACTGAAAACAGTTTGGTCGTATGTATTTCTTTGATTGCCTTGGAAATTTATAGCCAGTTGCTTAGAACATGCCTGTCCCACAACACCCCAGTGCACTGGCCTCATTGCAGTGGAGCTACAGGCTTCCACAGGAGTGATCAGTTGCCCAAATTCTTGCCTTAACAGACGGTGGAAAAAAAAATTAATCTGCTCTCCCTTAGGTGGAAACAATTTAGGGAAAAACCTGCAGATGTTGTGCTTCCAATGGCCAATCTGTGTATCTGGTAGAGGTATTGAAATACAGCCTGGCAGAGCCCCTGGGCAGCTTTTACTCCCTCAAATAGTGAACAAGCATTGAACTGCTACTAGGTTTCTGTTATCAACTTCAAATTATGGCATGAAAAAAAGCCAACAAACCCCTGTATTTCAGTGAGCTGCACATTTCCTATGCCTGGCCATAAATTCAAGTCACACATGGTCCTGTGGGGCATACACTAAAAGGTCAATGTGGTACTGTATAAATTACCCAGAGAAGCATTTGAATTGAGTTAAATCTGTTCTCAATGTGACAGAGATGGGCTCTGTGAGGAAGGACATAATTTTAGGGTCAGACCAACTGCAGAGACTGAATATCAGTAGGAGCAATATGCTTACTAAGGGGTGAAGAGTTAATGCTTCTGCCTCAAGGTAAAAGCAGAGGTCAGGGAGGAGTTTCTTTCAGCTGGTCACAATATTGCCCAACTGGTCATGTGTCTTAGGCACAGGTTATTTGTTTTTCACAAATTACAAGTTCTGGAGCACCTGCAGAGTAGAAAGTGGATTGGCCTGAAGGTAGTTGGGTTTGACCCTCAACACCTGGGTTAAATCAGTTGCTTCTGGCAGAGAGAGCTGAAGTTGTGCATGGTGTGGCAGGCTGTGGATCACCCTTTTGTCTCAAACAAATGGCCAGTAAGAAGGTTCCCATGGCCTCTGGTTAGAAAGCTGCTATAAGGTAAGAATTTGAGGTTTTGTAACAGTAGAGGTGTTGTTTGTTTGTGATTTTTATTTTACTTTTTTTTTTTTAATCTTTCCTGTCTTCTCTGCTCTATCTGCTCTTTGTAAGACAATTAAGAAATACTCCTCTAGGAAGACAGGATGAGCTGCTGGGCTGTTCCCGTCACCAGTTGTTCTCCTTTGTACCTTCTTATTGATAACTGGTAGGCAAACTGCGGGCAGGGAGTAAGGGGCAGGACAGCTGGCAGGCTGGCCTTGTGAAAGAGCAGTCTGTAGCTGTAGAGCTTGCAGTGTAGCGTGTGTACCAGCTGCTGTCAGCCCCAACAATTGCACTTGCCAGCACAGAGAGCAGCTTTTGTCTCTGGTTCAATATTTTTTCCGTTCTGGAACAGAAAGGCTGTGCTGATACACCGATTGAGCTAGATACGCTTTGCTTGCTGATGCCTGACAATCTCATGGGAACAAAGTATTTTTTGACTTGTAGCAGATAGCAAGTTTGGGCAGAGCGGGCAAAAACTGGGCTCTGCCGCTTTTCTACCAAGCCATTGCTTTTAGTTTGGGACATGTTAAAGAATTGCTGGTCTGTGACAGAAACCAGAGATCATCCTGCGAACAGGGAAGACTGTTACTCTTAAGGACTTTTTTAATGATTCTGTGAATCTTGTATTTCTCCCAGTAACAACAGGCTTCTCTGCACAGCCAAACCCTTCTTCAATAACCCGAACTAACAGACGGTCAGGAAACAGTGTGGGTGGCATTATAACTTTCATGTTGCTTTCACCTTTATCCTTCTAAATTGGAAAGTTTCTTGGTGCTTTTAAATCTTGGCTGGCTGGTTTGAAGAGACGCTCTATTGCGGCTCACTTTAAAATGGAAAAGTCATTCACCTGATACCTCAAGGCTTTGAAAACTTTCTGGAAAACACTGATCCAATTTCTGGATTTAATGTTCCAAGGTACACAGTTTTGTCTGATAAAGGCTGACCTAGCTAGTCATGTATTACAAACGATCGGAGTTGTTTGGATTGTATGGAACAGCTTTACTGCATGTTTGCCAGAGCCGCAAGCAGACAGTTTGTTCAGCTACTCTGCCTGCATCCGTGTGAGGGGGTCTGCACTCATATGAAACACAGCCAATGGTATTTCTCTGTGCTGATCCTCATATTAATCTACCTGAGAGCATTACTGAAGAGGCATTTTTGCAATTCACTGTGTGAATTTGTTGTTCTCCTGGTTTTGTATCTGTAATTCTGAACACCTGCTATTTCTAATTCCCACCTGTAAGCTGATTTTGCTGGGAGGGTCTATGTAGATTTCTGTCTGACCGGCTTATCTGAGTTTAATTTCTCTAATTGGAGAACAGGATGCACTGCTATGTGACTGATGCAGCCAATCTTACACCAATAAAATAAGTAGAGCAAAATACTGAAACAAGTAGTTTGCAGACACCACAGGCTGACGCTTCTTGTTGCTTAAAACAGACAGATTCTAGAAACAAATATTTGTGATTAATGGGCTGCAATTATACATCAATACTAAAATGAAATAGGACTAAAAATATCCCATAATGATTTTAAAAATGCTGTTCTGTTAATGAGAGGATTTGTCCATCTCCACATCAAAGAGAAACTTGTTAGCTCCCTGTGCTTGCCCACCTGTTTTTAATGCAGAAATAGAAATTGCTAATAAACAAGGGGAGACAGCTGCTCTGTTCAGACTCCAAATGTGCTGATAAGATCAACTAGTTGTTGGCGAGTGACATGGTAGAAACTGCAAAGTGCACCAGTGTTAGCAGAGAGCTCAACTTGGACTGCTTTATGATTTTAGGACATTTATTATGTGGCTGTTAGACATCGGCTTCTAGCTGACAGAAAAATAGGTGAATTGAGTCTATCTTATTCTAGGTCATTTTAGGTTTTCTCTGGCTTTCTCCTGCTTCATTTTAATATATGATTTCACAGAATTAGGTAGCAGAAGGAACAGTACCAGTCAGTGTACCTCTTCAGTCTTCTGGCCTTCTGAATAGAAAGGTGGGTGGCAAAGTTGGATTTTAAAGTCACCAGCTATGTGTTACATCTGTAATGTAAACAGGCCTTCAGAATTGCTTTGCTAGTTTTGTCAGGACAGTTTTGCCCGAGGCATGTGGCATCTTAGAGAAGTTCCATGCCTTTTATCCATGCTCCATCTTAACTTTATGTTAATGACCTTTGCATAATCAAATCAGGCCCCAGAACCAACAGGACTTGCTCCAGATCTTAACTCTGCTTCCTAAAGAAGGCATTTTTTTCAGTAATGCTCAGAAAATTATATCTATCAAATCACCAACGCATTTAGAATTTAATTTGCTCTATCAGTTGCAATTGTCGTGCTACTTAGCTGTGGGGAAAGAAAATGTAATTTTCCTTGCCACATTGTAATTCTTTTTACAAGCTTTTTCTCTTCTTTCTTCATTGAATTTTAACGAACTGTTTGGAAGATTTTCTATCTTAGCCAGGGTGCTGCTTCTGTGTCTTGAAATAGCTGAGGTTAAATAAAATAGGCTGAGATTTTTATTTAAAAATAGCAGGGGCAGAGGTGATAAGTATGAGTGAATGAAGAACTCAGAATGGGGTTGGAGGTATGTCTTGACCCACAGATAAGGAAGGGCATGTGGATGACTCAGAATAATTAGAAAGGCATTATGGAGGTTGTTTTGGGGTTTTTTGAGTCTCCCAATTATTCTAGACATTCTCTATTTTTCATGAAAACCAGAGAGACCTACTAAAACATCCTATTTCCTTTCCTCATTCTTTCCCTGCTGCTTGTATCATCTTTCACTTTCTCCCAAAGTCTGAAAGTATGACGTGATAGTGATGGATGCAGGAATATTATGGCACTCTGCAAATGTGTATGTGTCCTAGTTTAGGGAAGAGTGGGTGGGTTTCAGAAAGAAAATGACAGCTGTGCTATAGCATCATTGTCCAGGACAAGTACCATAACAGAGGAGGGCTCTGCTGCTGATGTTTAAGTGCAGGATTCAATTCATTTTCATGGCTAATGAAAAGAGGAAGTGCTTTGAAGTAATAGGTTCTGTAGAAATTTACTTCTCAGGTGACTGTGGATGGCATAACATACTTCATCTCTTGGGCCTGGGAAACTGGTACTGAGCTTCCAACTCTGTGATTGACTTGTATTTTATCCTTGGGCAACTTACTTGATTTTTTTCTTTTTTTTTGTAAATTCCTGCTTTCTTAACTTGGAGCATACTTGAAATGTGTAATCTTCAATCTGTGAAGTGTTTCAAGAGAAGACGAGTGAGATGGAATTTATTATTGTTGACATCGGAGTGACTTTGACAGCTCTCCCAAAGGAGGTTTAGTCCCATGGTGAGCACCTAGCAGAAGAATGTAACTAGTGATTGAAGTGGAGATGAAGAAAAGAGGTAGATGGATATGAAGGGAGGAAGTCCTTATATTCCTTGTGGGTCATAGTGCACCTGCTGGAAATAAAAATTCAGGGAGGCTTTTATTGTTAAAGTGAGGCTGTAGTGGATAATGCAGCAGAAACTATCTGTGACTTGTTTTTTTCCTTTGTGCTTGCTCTGCTGGAGGAATATCTGAAAAATGATATTATCTTACTTTTTGTAGTACTCCCTACTCCTGCAGCCTGGTGTAAAAGGTGCATCCAGAGCCAAGGTCACTCCTCCTTTTTCCTGACCAGCAGTGGGCAGGGTAGGCTCTAACAAGATTAGTGTCTCAGCTGCTTTGTCACTTTGTAGTGTTGCAGGTCACCCTAACGCAGCTTGGGAATTTGTGTTGCGGCAGAGTAGCAAAGTGCATTTAGTAGAGCAGACATTGAAGACCATTCTTGAAATGTGGTCCTGTAAATCCTGGCCTCTGGCAGCCCAAGCTGTTTAGTTATGTTTTATGAATCAGGTCATATCGTGTCTATCATAGCTTCCAGATGCCAAACTCCTTCTGTGGCAGTTTTGTCAAGCATTTTGAAAGGGCACAGAAACAACAGCTAGAGGGTCACCAAGAGGCACAACTCGACATATGGAAATTGCTCTTCCCAAAGAGTGGCTGACCAGAGGCGAAAGAATAAGCAAGAGACAGATGAAGGGCTCTGGGGTCTCAGGGGCTGTGGTACCCCCACTATCCTTATTTTCCCTGTTTGGCATTTAGTAACTGTGAGTGAGCGATAAATATGTATTAACATGCTTAGAAGTCTCTGTGCTGACATAGGTCATGGGCCTGCAAGCTATGCAGAACGTCTGTGGATAGACTTGAAACAATGCTCCTACTCTTAAGTGGTGACTTGCTGCTTAAGTTCATACCCTATATCATACCCTTTTAATTGGAATGCTTCCAGGACCTACCTTCTAGCTTGTCAAAAGTCTTTCTCACCACTTGGGATATCACTTGCAATGTAGATCCTGTGACTTTATTTGTCAGCCTATCAAGATACAATTTGAAATTAGGCTCAGCCCAGATAAAATAATTGCTGTTTGCACAAAGTTTAGTGCTGGTGAAATGCTCCCCATGAGGCCCTCTAACCTGCCTCAAATAAAATTTAATAGACAGAAATGAAATAAAATCAAATTAAAGCATGCAGCTAATGCATGCAAAGTCTAAAATGAATTTGGATTACAAACAGGCAGAGAGACTGAATAGTTGGCTTCTTCATCCATGAAGAAAGCACACTAAACAATACAGAAAACAATTTAAGGAGATCTTTTGATTTTTGAGAGTTGATGGGGATGTTAGATGGCAGGTGAAGGTTATTTTTTGAAGTAAGGTCGTTTTCATTACCTGTATATTCTTGGAGTTAGAAAACATCAGTTAGAAGTCTCTTCATATTTTAAAAACAAGGTATTCGCTTAAGAAGCTTTGTTAGATATAGCAGGAAGATAAATTATCTATGCAATACTAGCCATTAGCCTGTCATGGCCATGATTTACAGGGATTTTCTTTTATTTAAATAAGTGTTGCTTTTAAAAGCATTCTGATAGTTTACAGAGGAGAAGATTAAGTGGTAGGGAACGCTCTGAAATGTAATGGTTTTGGTATGAGTGCTGCTTATGGCACGTAAGGAGAGGCATTCATGCTGTGGATTGTACAGGCTGTAAAGAGTGGCTGAGCTACAGTGGAATGATTCTGTGGCAGCATCAGCTGGAAGCATTCAAAATTCTGCTGGGGAAATGTTGGAGCAAAAATGCAGAAAGCAACAGGGATTGAGGAAATGTCGTGGTATCAGCTTCATGAAGTTAGTCTGTGTACAACGCATCAGAAATTCAAACTGATTAGCAGCTGTCACTCATGATGTTAACTTATTTGCCTAAAAGAACTTTCTGGAGACCTTTTTTTAAAAATAAGTTGGGAAAAATACTTAAGAAACTATGACATAAAGAAAAACTCATGTGAAAACTCCCACTTCTACATGGAATGGTGAGGAAGGACATCATATGTTCCACTTCTACTTGTATTCCTTCTGGAACTGTCAAGACTGTTTTGTGGCATCACTCCTTTACTCATGAATACCTTTTTTCTGTGCTTTGTAGCAACTTATGCAGGGAAAAAGGAGAACGTTTTTCCTTTCCCAAGCTTTCCTACCATCTTATTCTTAAGAAGAAACAATTTTCCTCAGATTAGCAGGCTTCCTAGCTTGACTTTCTGCTCCCTGTAGTGATTGATGTAGGAAGACATAATTTATTAGATATGGTTTTGCTAACATCTGAAGGGAAGAACTTCTTGCTGACCTTAGACAGTGACTGCTTCATGTCTTGCTGCATACCGTTTGATATTTCTGCATGTGATCTATTTTATGCATGGCAAATTTTGTTCCACCTAGTGTTCTGTCAAGTATATTCTGGGATTCTGATTGTGCTATATGATCCTGATTCTTTCTTCATCATTGTGGCACTTCAATAGTAGAATTGCTTGAAAGGAACATGGTATGAACTTGCTTATGAACTTCAAGGTTCATCTCTGTTCTCTTCCTTGGAAAACTTATGTTCCACCTGTGGCCTAAAGAATTATTGTGAGCTCTTGATCTCAGGTTTGAACACAAGATGTTAAAACACTGTTATTTCTATGGCGCTGGAGGGCAGTAGGGAAATAGATTAGGACTGGCCGCTAATACTCGATCTGCCACTGGTATGAGTTCTACACATTTCAGGGAGAAAAAAGATTAAGTTCCGTTTATTGTTTTAAGACATAAAGTGCTTGTGCTTCCCATTTATCATGGTTTTAGACATAAAATGCTAGTGCCTCCCACTTTGGTCCTTATCAAGATAAAACTGTCTACTAGAAGTAGGCAGGAAGCTGTGCCATTCCTGGGTGAACAGTGGGATAGTCTTCTAGCTTAAAGATATTTCTGCATCATTCTGCAATTAAATACTTCCAGTTTAGTCAAACTTTGTGTGTGTTACACAACATGTCACACAGTCTAGAAGATGAAATATCGTGCTGCTTATGTCATGATACAAGATCGGTGGGCCAACACGAGTTTTGCTGCCGTGACGATGTGTTTGAAAGACCTTTTATATAGCTCCCTTGTTTGCGTTCTCTTGCTCAGTTTTTTGTGTGGAGTTCATCTAAGAACTTGCTATCAAGACAAGATTCATTATTCAAAATTGGGACACAGTTTTACTATATCTCTTGTGTGTAGAAAGTGAGAATTCCCTTTGGGATCAGCTCTGGGCAATGCATTAGTGAAACTTAGGATAGACTTGGACAGTAATGACGTAAGGGTCAGTTTAGTGATGCCACAAATGAAGTGAACCTGAAGAAGGTCCTTTACTGTGAAGCGGTTGATATAGTGAAGTGTAGATTATGTCTTTTGTAGACTTGTTTGCTTGCTTTCTTTTCTCTCAGAGTTTTTAATATGTAACAAAACACACATGTTAAAATTCTATAGCTTGCTTACTGCAAAAGAAATACGGGATAATATTTTTAAGAAACATTCCCTTCCAGGATATTTCTGGAGCAATGGAGTGATAAATAGCAAATCAAGTGAAGACCAAGAATTTAATTTTTCCCATCAGAGCCAATCTGTGATGCTTTTTATCGTAACAAAAAATGATATTTTATCCCTTTGATAATGAGAGGCTCTGATTGCACTTCCTCTTAATATATTTTATTTCTTACAAGTCATTCTCTGGGGGAGACCTCAAGTCAGAGGCAGATCTGTGCATCTTAAAGGCACAAAACATATTTAAGAATTTTTTTTTTTTATGTGGTAGGTGGGGTTTAAATCTCTGTTCTGTATAGACAGGTTATGCAAAAAGCTCTTTACTACAGAATTTCTTTTGTAGGGCAGAACAGCTTCAAGGACTACACAACAGATGACTGACTTTCATGTTAAATTTGGCTATTACTCCCAGTGGTGAAAGAAACACTGACAAGTGCTCCAGTTTTTTCCATTTTTTTTCCATGCCTATTTTAGGGCTAACAGGTCCTAAGTTGATCTTAGCCTGCTGTGGTCACAGAAAGACTGGCTAATACATCAAGCTCTCCACACAGCTCTTTACCATTCGTCTCTTGCATAGATTCTCAGACGGAGATTTTCCGGAAAAAGGGCTTCAGAACTGGATGCATCAAAATTAGTAAAGAAAACAAATGCCTTTTGTGTTATTTCTGTCCTCAGCTACTGCAAGATTGTTGTGTACAGAAATGGCATCTTGTGCTCTGGGCAATGTGGTTTTAATGTTAACTTTTACCTCTCAGCAGGGGAGGCTCTTCAATATAACTCACTGATATTCAGCCTAAATGTTCCGTTGTGAAGTTTTTATCCCATTAACCCTGGCTTCACCCTAGTTTAGTACTCTAAGCAATTCCTCTCGCTGCTGTGCCCGCTCTCAGAGCGATGGCACCGAAGGGCATGGAGTATAACACTGGGGTAAAGGCTGTATCTCCCATAAGTAGGAGATGTGGGTTGAAGCATTACTTACAGTGTAAAAGCCATTTACTCCTGGAGTGTGCTCTGAGGGCATCCCCCCTGCCATCGACTCCTGCTGCAGACTGTCCATCTGCCGCCCTCTGTTTCTGCAGACGAGCTATTAATGACATCCATGGAGCTGGGGACATGGCCGGAGGGCAGCTCTTGCCTTAGAATTCACAGCTCGGTGATGCTCTGCCCTCAGGATGCAAAGTCAGCTTGATCCTGTTAGGGATCAGATACTCTGAGATCTCTCTGGCTAGGGATGTAGCTAGAAAGTGCAGAGTTGTTGCTCTTACAATGTTGAAATGTCCCTTGCAAATGAGATATATGGGCTGTGAGTGAGTAGTGGATATATAGAATGAAATGTAAAAGTAAGGGGTGAAAATATTGCTGTTTTGGAGCTGAAGCCTCATTAAAGTCCTGCCTGTCCTATTTGGGCAAATTCTTTCTAAAGTATCATGTATCACCAAAATCCCATTAAACTGTCACATAAATTACCAGAGTTTCCTTTTTCCATCACTGTGGATTACCCAGGGAGATATTTTTATGACAATTGAAGTTTTTTCAGTCTGCTCCTCCTGCCTGATTTCATTTCAGATGAAATCCTTCTCTCAGAAAACAGCCCATGGATTTCATAGCTCTATGTCTCTCTGCACTCTGCCTGTACAGTAGTTATCCTGCAGGCTTCTGCTGCACTTATTTCCTGCCTGAACCTTCTTTTAGGCATGGGACAGTTTAGGGCAATGCTGCCACTTCTCTAATCACACTGAATGAGAACAATGTACAGTCTGTTTTGATGGATCTCTGTTCCAGTGTCTTCTGGTCTTCTGAACATTCACTGACTGGTTCTTCTTTTGAGCCAGTATTGCAATCTTCATATGAAAAATTCAGAAGGTGAGAGAGTCACATATGTACCTAATTTGAAAAGACTTCTTTTTCTACTTGCCATGTTTCAGAGGTCTTGCGTCTCTGCAAGGCAATCTATATTTTTCCTAAGCTGGCTAAAAACCATATGGATTTTCATGGTCAGACCACGGCAGTACTAAATGCTGAAATTTTCTGCTGCCATAGAACAAATTAAAGCTGCAATGTGAGTGTTATAGAAGCAGGGGATGATAGAACCTTGCCTGCCTTTGACAGGTAATCTGAATCTTGCTACATCAGCCAGCTAGATGATCTGTTGGAAGGACTCCTGGAGCTGGTGTAAGTGGTTGCTTCTCACCCATTTCAAAGGATGCATACACAGAAGCTAAGAACCAGTAGACTTAAGGTTAATAGAGGGGCTTTGGACGATAATTCCTATGGAAAAATACCCCAGTAATTATATTACTATAATCTTAAAGTGGTAGGACTGTCACTAATGGAGTAGGCAAGACATAACTTTCCATAAATATTTCTGATCTGTGTGTGGGAAGAAGCCCAAACGATGTCACCGTAGCAGCTATGTGGTTTAATTTTGAAGATTGATGTTACCCAGGCAGCTCAGAGGGTGTGCAGAGTGAGATGGGAAATGCCAGTGAATGTTGAGTTGGCATATCCAAAAATGGATCCTAATGCAGTGGTTGGAAATTTCAACTAGACTAATTCAGGTGCGTGCACTTAGGATGGGGATATTAGTTATAAATAGAAACAATTTGCAAAGGATTATAGTAGGTTTTCCATGGGTGCAGTTTCCAAAAATAGGATTTGGTTGTTCCTCAATCCCCTGCAGGAGGTATATTTTTTTATTTGAACAGGAGTTAGTTCATACGGGTTTCCTTTGGTTTCAGTCATACAGAAGGTCACACTAAATAATGGTAGTAGTTCCTGCTACCCTCAGAGCCTGGAATTTAGAGTCTGCCCCAAAATGGACTTGACGACTTGCTTAACAGTTTCCTAGAGTTTAAAAACCAGAGGTAGTATGATGTCAAGCTGCACCAAAGCTGGGCAGTCTGTACCCATATTCAGCTCCCTGATCATCTCTGATTCAAAGGTGAATGAATTCATAAAACACAAGCACAAAAGGAGGTTGCCAAGCAACTTGGAGCCTGAAACTCTCCCACCAAGCTATGAAGGTAGAGAACAGGCAGTCGAGGTGATTTGTACTATTCATTTCTTTGCCATAGGTAACAGTAATAGTACGTGTAATATAGACCTATTTAAGAAAGGAATAGCTCACTTGATAATTCTGGAAAACAACAGCTGGTCCTGTCAGACTGTGTATTTTGCTTTTGTCTTAGTATGTGTCTGCTTTTGGAGCATTTAGCCAAAAGCAGGGTCAGCAAGGAGACAGCAATGTTGGAGTGGGGGGAGTTGAGGAGGAAAGAATTATTCTATCTTAAGGCAACTGAAAGACTGACAACTAGTGGAAAAGTTTTAGGAGGGCAGTAAAGTGTCTGACACAGATTCTGCCTTAGCTCAGTCTCATCTGTTCTGTGACCTTAGTATTTGATGTTTTTTACAAACGTACTTTAATATATTCATTGTACAGCACACCATATCCTAACTCTCTATGGCTTTGTATAATTATGCAGCCGTGGGCATATCAGGTGTATCCAGGACAGGATGCAGTTGTGACATGCATGGAGAAGCTATGTGATGGTGCCCCTGCTACCCATCATTTGACTTACAGAACCCCCTGTAGTGGCCATAGCTAATTAAGTTGGAAGGGAAAGTTTAGTTTTCTTGGTTTCTGTCTACTATGTCCTTGGGTAAACCTCACTCTTTGATTTGTGTAAAACTTATGATAAAGTCATTCTGTATTTAGACATAAAGGGGAAAAAAACCAATTCTGTGTCTTAATGGCCCTGGGCTTAGCATAAAGAGAAGAGAGGCATGCAGAAGCACAGCCAGAAAAATTCCAGTCGAGACCTGGATCTAGGTTGTATTTCTCACATGCTGTGTAAATAATTCCCTTTGACTCCTTATAAAATCCTGGCCCTGTGTTCTTTCAATGCCCTGCCCCTTTACAAATGGCATGGCTCAAATCTCAGCTTGAAATAATTTAGAACATCAGCCCAGGTCAGGGCATCTGGAACTGCATTTCATTTCCTTTCTGTGCTTTGCCTGATGAGGGACACTGCTGTGTTAATGGCATTTTGTTCATTTCTTTCTGGCTGCTCTTTCCCCAACTGATGTCACAATTAGTGATATCAAAGTCACCACTTAGTGACCTTTGGTGACAACTTGACTAGAGGAGGATCCTTATAATCGGCAAGAGATTAAGCAGCAAGTTAGCAGTACTGGAAGAACAAAGCTTGTATTTTCATGCATATATCTACAGTCAAAATGAGTGAAGAGAAGGGCAGATGGGAAGTGATACATTAGTAGAATTACTACTCAAAGGGGTTTTGCTCAAAGTTTTGCAAGAGGAGTCCGTGATGCTTTCATCTTCCACCTCGGGTATTGTTGGTGCCACATTATATTCTGGACATGTCGGAATGTAACACAGTGTAACGAGACATGATCTGTTGGATAAGGCTTTATGTAGCATGAAAAGGTTCTTCTGCTTTCTCTTTTTATTATTTACATTCCCAGAGAAGGTTATGTGTCATGTGGGCTTTGCAGAGATAAATGGCTAACCTGAGCTTTCTGGCAGCTTCCCCAGAACTTGGGGAGGATCTGCCGAAGTGTTGGCCTGAGGATTTTGAAGACTTGCCTGGGAAGATGTACATGAGAAAACCTGTGGTTGTGTGTCCTTGAAGATAGGCTTAGTGGGGCACAAGAGGTAGTACAAAGGCGCTCGGAAATAGAAAAGAGAGAATGGTGGCTGGACACCAGTGTGAACCAGCAAGCTATGCTGGCTAGTACTGGGGTCGTCTGATCAGGATTGCAGTCATGGGTGGAGTGTTGGAAGTCAGGAATGGAGTGAAGCAGCTGAACTGAGTGCAGAAATCTTGACTGGTACCTGCCTTTTGAAGTGGGGAGTATGGCTGGCCCGTGCTGCTGTCCGCTGCTTTCATGAGCTCTAGTGTTTATCAGTTATCACAATGATTTCAAGGCAGGTGAGTAACTGGGTAAAGTATAGGATTGAGTGACTCCTGCCAGCTACAGAGTTAAGTCTTTTGTTTCCCAGGTGTTTCAAGGGTAGCAAGTTTTATGGCCATGTCCTCAACTCTTTGCCCTATTTGCTGCTTCAGTAGTCTTCATGCTGTGTGCAGTGTGGGGAAGCACAT
Organism: Coracias cyanogaster; assembly: GCA_033124195.1. Taxonomy (NCBI): domain Eukaryota; kingdom Metazoa; phylum Chordata; class Aves; order Coraciiformes; family Coraciidae; genus Coracias; species Coracias cyanogaster. The sequence continues at coordinate 50,279 of JAVSBS010026318.1, read as the reverse complement.
TGTCTGGACATGGGATTTGGCTGTGATGGCTTCTGTGAAGGGAATAGGCAGTTAACAAGCTCTGTGCTTTCCTTGCTGGTACATACCTTTGTTATGATTCTCCTGTGGATGGGATGTCAGAGCTGTGGATGTGCTTATCAGGAGGGGAGCTTTTAAAGGAAGCTTTAACTGGAACTGAGAGATTCCTTGGCTGGACCTACAGGCTATAGGCCCCTCCATTGTCACCCACAGGAAAACAGTGTTGATGATCTGTGTCTGGTCTCTTCCCCTGGCCCCAATGTCCTTGATTTTAAGATCTGGAAACTCCAGAAGCTTTTCTGACATTGTAAGAAAGACAAGCTTGGCTTTGATTAGTCTTGACACAAAGAACGGGACTCGGGTCTCTGCTAGTCCCACACTATTTGCAATTAGCAGAATTATGGCAAACTTCCCTGGGTTTGAGGTGAGAAAGCCCTTGCTTAGGGGTTCTTTTTTTCTTATTTTGACTCGGTTAAGATGCTGTGCTTATCTAGAAGAGATGGGAGTTGTTAAAGCTGTATTCATCTATTGCAAAAGAGAACACGTTTTATTTTGCTTTGTGCTATTTACAGCTGTTGTCCATTAGGAGTCCTCAAGAGCCCCATTCTCAGCTACAACAGCACAGTCCCGTAAGTTTAGCTCAGCAATGAGCCTGCAAAACAGCACTAAATCATGGTGATGGGAGAAAGAAGAAAATGTTTGGAGATGGCAAAATGCAGCTGATGTGCTTTGTGAAAGCTAGTTTTTGCTTCTTGCTATTTTAAAGCATTACTAAGGTAGACTGTAATGCACAACTAGCTGGAGCAGAATCTTAATTGTGCACTCTGATTTTAGGGAAGAAAAATCAGAATGGCTAGTAGTTCAGCAGGAGCTGAAGGCATCTTTTTGCAGTCCAAAAGTGCCTTAAGCGTTTGTATATACACATTGGTCAAATATACGTACTATGTACGTACTAAGGTATGGTAGTAATGTAAGGTGGAAGAATGATAAAAGACTAATATATGGCTATCAAGAAACAGAGCTCCAGTTGCTTTACTGGACCAAAATATGATTGCTCTGTATGAGCTCATTGAGCTGAGAATAAAATTCACTCTTCTAGTGCCCACCAACTGCTTAAGAGGAAAGCATGGTAGTGCAGAGGTGCGGAGGGGGAGTTGTGTCCAAATCCCTGAAAGATGTAGCTAAGTTGTACTGTAATGCACATAATGAGCATAACTGTGCAGAATATACAGTGAAGGAGGAAAAAATAGTGCTTATTCCTTGTTTTGACTGCTTTTCAGTGTGATGTTCTGTCTGTTTCATGTTAATCGATTAATGGTTTGTAAAGCATTTGGAAACTGAAGGACAGCTTTGGAAGCTGAGGTGCATAACTTGCTTAGTCAGCATTTGTTTACAAGGGTACTCAGCTGATGCCTCTGGCTTTGTTTTCCCTCCTGTTACCACTCCCAAGCCTCAGTTGAGGTCCCTCAATTCACACAGCAGAACAGAGCCTGAGCTCTGATGTTGCCTGATAGAGCGGACAAACCTATCCTGGCGTTGCTGTGATGCTCTGACAGATAATGGTTTCCACTAAACTAAATCTGTCAGGTTGACTTGTGACAATGGCCTGAGACTGTGAATGCTCACAAAAGGATCATTTTAAGACAGATAATTGCCTTGTCCTTTCCCTTTATTTTCTGTGCCTGGAAGTGTCTCCCTTTGCCTTCTCCTGTTTCCTTGGCCCATCCGTGGAGTATGCTCAGCACAGATGGGATCTTCAAAAAATCTGCTGTCAAACTTGGTCTTTTCTAAGCATATGTATACTGAGATTTTTTGGAGGCTTCTAACTAGACCAAATGTGGGTGCTTTCTCACAGGAACAGCAAATAACGTATCTGCTAACAAGGAAACTTTCTCTGTTAAGTTCCAAGTTGACTTTGAAGCAGGTTCAGTAGAGCTTATCAATGAACTGTTTAGTAAGATTTTGTGTGTTTATTTTTAAAAAGCAACCCCCTAAAGCCTCTCCCTTACCACAAATTCCCACAGCTTGTCTCCCATGCCAAATGTGTTGCTGGAAACAGCTGAACTCTTGTAGTTGCAGCTTCTGAAAATCAGTTTTGCAAATCTGAGTGCGCATCTACATTATATAAAACTGAAAGCTCTTTCCACCAAAAGCAATAGCCTGCCTTAGCTATGCATGCTGTTATTTCTACCTTTTGTTGGATGGATGTGAAATGATGGTTAGTTTTGGATACTCCACCTCTGCAGCTTATCTGGTTAATTAAAAGAAAATACATTAGTATATTAAATAGGTTTAACTTGATTAGTTATGACCCTACAACACATGTTACTGCCAGAGATCAGACACCTTGCATGTCCTTGGAGCCCTTACAGGTGGACAGATCTGCTTAGATATTTGGAAAGTTCTTAGCTGTTAATGGTGAAATACTGAAACTGGAGCAGGACCTTAGAAGATTAGATAATTTTGAGCTGCCTTTTAAACCTTAGTGAAGTTCAATAGGATCAAACTTTAAAGAATTACCAAAAAGTATACTGGTGCCATTTTGAGGGGCAGTAATCTGCACATGTGAAATGCCCTCTAATGGTGTGTGTGTGTATATATGTGTATGTATATATATATAAAATAAATAAGCAAAGGGATAGAGATGAAAGTAGCTCATACTGGTTCTGAGGACCAAAGCTGTGCTCTATTGGCAAAAAGCATCATCAGGAAATGCCTGGGCTGTTTAGGGATCCATTTTTCCTGAAATATATCCTAGGTTATGATCTCAATTAAAAAGGAGTAAAACCTACTTGCAAAGATATTATTCAAAGAAGTCCTGTCTAGTTTTCTTTTCTTCTTTTTTCTTTTTGTTTTACAGGCAACCGTCCTTACGTGTTTCTAGTGGCCCGTGTTCACCCTGGTGAAAGTAATGCCAGTTGGGTAATGAAGGGGACCCTGGAGTTCCTTGTGAGCAGTGATCCCATTGCTGACCTCCTGCGGAAATGTTTTATTTTCAAGATTGTCCCTATGCTTAATCCTGATGGAGTCATCAATGGCAAGTGAGTTGTGACATGTACTTGTGGGGTTTTGCTGGGTTTATCTGCAGTGTTTACCCTGGTGTGCATAGCAGGTCTTGTATTCAATGTTTTAGGTCAGGAGAATTCCCTTTGCCTGATGTTTTATTCATCTTGTTATCAATCCTGTATGGCAAATGTGAATCTAAGAATACGGTCCAGTGTGCTGTCTTGCATTTGTCAGATGTATGTGATTCTGTATTGTATGTGGCCATAAGATCTCTCAATTGACTGGGTGAAGCATTAGTAGTAGAGAGAAACAGGATCTTTCTTAATAAATGGAGGTCTACCTATTCTCCTAAAGCAAGCAAGGCAGACTTCACCTGCAAGTCAGATAAGCTTGGGAATATCTGGCTTTAATTAATGCTTTGTATAGCCCAGTGGAGGGGAAGATGAGTAAGGATCTATTAAAGTTTCACATTTTCATGGAAATATTTCCATGTAGTGAAGTTCCCTCCTCCTCCCACCTCCTTTTCAATCTTCCCTCCCACATCTTTCCTAAGAGATATTGAATCTGAGCTTGGAAAATACCAATTCCTTTTTGCATTCTTTGCCTTTACACCATCCCTGCCCACCCACACTAACTTGCCTTCCCTATCCATGTATGAGTGGAAAAAGTACAACTCTGCTTCTAATATGTTAATGTGAAATAAATATTGCTATGCAGCCAGTGAAAGAGGAGTTCCCAATGAAGGCTTGAAGAGTGCACAAAGATAAGGTAGGATTGTACTTTGCCTGGAAAAGTCTCCGGTGTCTCTGAGGATGGTGGAGTTTGCTCACTTCATTGGGTGCTTGTGGAGTGGCTGTAGGTTAGTGACTGCCAATCCTACCTCTGATGCAGGACGTTATGATCACATCCCACTGGTGGCTGGCAAGTTGTGTGTTTTGGTGAGAAGAGCTTGCAGGGTTTGGCAACACCTTTGTCCCCAGGCTTGTTCCAGTGGAACATGCAACAAATCTTGAAGCTGAAAAGTGAACTTGGACAAGCCCTGAAATGCATAACAGAGTATGGAGGAACAACATTTCTTAAGCTACATTCTCCTATCTGCTTTTGTGTCAGGTTGTGCAGATCGAGTGCTGCAGAAACAGAAAAACAATCCTGAGCAAGGAGTGAGTTGAGCTTGTTAACTTCTAAGCTCGCTCATTTCAGTTTGGGGCAAGGTGTTCAGCAGGGAGCAGCTTGGGCTTTTCTGGCAGTCTCTAGTCTGTGACTATGAACAGTCACAGCTTTTGTGTTGCTGTGCTTGTCAGGACTTGAGCGCATCTGTGGTCTGGGAGGACTGTTCAGAGTAGCTGGATACTTCCCCAGAGTATTTGAAGCCTCTGCTGGCACCAGTGCTTCCTTGATCCTTCCAGACAGCAGAAGCAGAAAAGAAATATTCTGGCTTCCGCACCTCCCACCCCCCCCCTTTTTTTTTCCTTTCACTGCACTTAATTGTAAGTTTCCAGCAGATGGAGGACTGGAGGGAATGTCTGACCTTTTTTGTTGTCCAGCTGTCAGGAGTGAGGGTAGCAGAGAAGGGGCCCTCAGGAGGAAGGACATGGCTCTTGGTGGCACATGGATGAAGTGTACTGCCTGAGCTTGTGTCACACGGGAAGGTGTTTTGCCTTCCCTGGTGCAGATGAGCTTAAACTGGAGTTAAATCTGGTGCTGAGTTAAAGTTTGGTAAGCCTTGCAGGTGGGATAGGACCAGGGGAAGAGGAACTTGGCCATTGCTCTGTTACTGATCATGAGACCTGGGGAAGGGAGAGAACCATTCATTTATGCTTTAATTTACATACTTTCATCCTGTGAAGCCTCCTGTGGTCCAGATAATCTCCTTGTTTCTTCCCATGTGCTTTTTTAGTAAACTTGGGTCCTCCTACACTGAAAGAAATGCTTCTGTTTTGAGCCTCAGGTTTACTGGTGGTCTGCTGGAGATAAGCATCCTTATTGAACAAATAGATGCGGCACTTGAGGATATGGTGTAGTGGTTAGAGAGATACTGGGACAGAGGTTGGACTTCATGACCCGGGAGGTCCTTTCCAACCACGATGATTCTGTGATTGGGGAAGGCAAACATCTTTCAGGCCCTTAAGGTCTATACGTGCACATGCAGATTTATTTGGCTACTTCTCCACGTGTAAGTGCTCTAGTAAACTCTGTTACCTTACAAGTCAATGTTAAGAGGGAAAGTGTTTTCTGAGGAAGCTGGTCTATAGCCCATCATCAACCATAATTCTTGTAAGAAGACACTTGCTAAATATTTGTTACATCTCTCAAATGCATTTTACAACCTATTTCATGAAGTGACTTGTTTGCCCTGGGATTCACAGTCCCTTTTGTGGATGTCCCACCAGGCATCCCCGAACAGATTGCTCGTGTCTGGCATTCCCTCTGCCAACATCCAAGCCTGCTGTTCTTTTTCAGTCTTACACAACTTGCTGTGTTCTCACACCTTTCCCCCCATGAGGACTGGACATACTGAATGCATCAAATCCACTAACCAGGCCAACAAGTATCTTGGCACTGTGCTGGACACTGGGAATACCTACAGGTGGTAACCAGTGATCTTATCTGGTAGTGTGGAATGAGGTTTTCTTCTATTTCAATGCCTCTATTGCTTTCATCTTGGTATCTTAGTATCTTTATTTAAGAAAGAGTTGAATTCTCTTTTGTTGTCAGTTCTTTGAGTCTCCTTACTCTCCCTTCTTACCAGCTCTGTGTGCTGGGGTTTGCATAACGCTTCCCTGCCCATCACAGAGACAAATGTCAGTGCGTGGTTACAAAGGATTTCTTCCAGCAGCCCAGCTGTGCCCCTTTCCTGGCTGGCTCCCTGCCGCAGGCTCAGTGCAGTGAAGAGTGCTCATCCCAGCAGGGTACTGCACCATCACACTTCGGGAGCATCATGCAGCAACAAGATGATCGGGGCCTTGGTATTTGCTTTAGTTAATGTGATCTGAAAGTTACAGGCGGAGATCATTCCCCTAACACAGATAGGATTGCAGTAATGCGATTATGCTCCGGCTGTGTGTGGCTGAGCTGGGAAGCAGCTTTCCCCTCTCACTTCAGTCAGTGCTCTGAGAATCTGTCCCTGTCTGCCAGCCTGCAATGGAGAGACTTGCAGCTAAATGAAGGTAGTGGTGATGCAAGTGTGCATGGACTAGTGGGGTTGCCATCACATAAAAATACAGATCACTACCAAATATTGCCACTTATTTGACTTTGTTCAATACAGAGACAATGGATGAGCAATTGCATTGCTGTGTGTGGCTGAGTGTTTTGCTCCATCCTGAATGGTGCTCAGGTGTAGGGTTTCTCAAATAATATTCAGATGATCTGATAATGGCTATATATTTTTAAATTATAGACACGGCTTTTCATAAAGTTCAACTTACACGTTCTGCTAGACGCTGGCTTTTGACCGCTGCTGGTGATGGGATGCTGCCTCATCTAGACCTGTGGTCTGAGCTGATATGGTTATTTGTATGTTTTTATTTTGTTTCTTTTGATATAAATTACAAGGAAAAAGTAGTCTTAATCTTCAGGATCACTCCTGTAAGTCAGTCTGAAATGACAGTCATATACTCAACAGAAAGTGTCCTTGAAGCGTGACTTTATTTGGCAGTAGCTCTTCTGTGAGAATTCAAAGTACTAATTCCTTGATCTTATGGCTCACTACCTTCACCTGTATCTCTAGCCCCTTTTTAAACCAAATAATACAAAAATAGGAAAGCTCTTATAGGAATTAATCGCTATTAAGTGTTGGAGAATCCATGATAAGTAGTACTACTTTGGTTTGCAGCTGATCTAGAAATGAAGCAGGTGAGCACAACCCCTGTGCTTTGCTCCTGGCCCTGCCACCGATGGATCATGAGACCTTGGTCATTGCCTCTTTGTCCTGGTTTGGCTAGGAGAAAGTTAACTTTCACCAAAAGTTGGGTGGGGGGGTCTCAGCCAGGATAGACAACCACACCAGCCAGTGGGCTATTCTATCTCATACTGATGTTGTGCCTAGGGCAGGGGAGTAGGTGTGTGTTTTGTTGGGACAGTCACGACCGATCCGTCATTTGCCAGGTTTGTCCTGTATTGCTCATTTTGTGTATGGTTTTAGTATTATTACTGTTACTGTTACTACTTCTTCTTGGGTTTGGTGTCTTCCTCTCTCTTCTCCTTCCCAGGGTGGGAGGGCAGTGGGGTGGCTGTGTGGTGCCCAGCTCCAGACGGGTCTGAGTCATGATACTACTATTGTCTGAGCCTTCTTCCTCAGGGACTGAGGTGATGACATACCATAGCCTATGATGATGTACCATAGCCTGTGATGACGTACCATAGCCCTTGAGCAGTTTGAAATGAAGCCTTGAGTATGCATGTTGGGAGCATTTTCTCTTCAGTCTAGATCTGCTACTGCTTTAACAGTTAAGATTGCTTGTAACTTGTAGAACATGAGAAAAACTTGGTTAACTTTAGATTTATGAGGAATGGTGCAGAGTAACCTTTGGTGGAACTTTTGTGGATTGCTTTAAAAAGAAGTTCATTTCTTCAAGTGAAATCTTTGTACCCCAAAACTAGATCAATTATAGGCACAGTTGTGTAAAGTCCAGAATATGGGCTTCAGGGAGGGAACTTGTAAAAAGTCTATTTGTGGCAGCACAAAAAGCGATTTTTATAAAGAAGCAGAACTGTTTGCTGTTGCTGTTCCATGGATGGGGCTTGGAGCAACCTGGTCTAGTTAAAAATGCCCCTGCCCAGGGCAGGGAGGTTGGACTAGATGGTCTTTAAGGTCCCTTCCAACCCATAGCATTCTGTGGTTGTGTGATTCTGTGATTATCATCCATCCAAGTGTCAAATCATGTGTGTTCACATATGCTTGCACTGTTGCATGCTAACTGGCATGTGCTGGAAGGCTGCGTTTCCTCCTGTCAGCAGCCTGCTCAGACCTGCAGAACCATCTAGGTGCACCCCGATGCTCGCACGCCTCTCCGCACACTCACAACACAATAGGCAACATTGTGTGGTTTTGGCTGGACTTCTCCAGACACTGCAGTTTCAGATAAATATTGCTATTTATTACACCTAAATTTAGGGTTATTAATGATATCAGTACAACCTAATTTATCTCACCATAAACAGCAGTAATAAATGAAGCCAAATGCTAATACCTGATGCTTGCCAACTGTGCCTGTTTGATGAGGGTTTTTTTACCCCCGGTTCCCAGAAGTATTAAATTAAAAATGATCAGCCTTGCAAGATCATTGATCAAGCAAGAAGTGAAAGCTCCTGGGGAAGTGATTTTGTTTTAAAAAATACTTCACATGCAGACTGCTCATGGTGTGTCTTTGTATTTTTTGTATTCTGAAATTCTTTTCCCACTAATAAATCCCTAACTGGCCATTATCACAGTTCTCTGAGTTTGTCTTACTCCTATGTTGCCACCTTCTTCCTCTTCCTTTACTTCCTTTTAATGTTTCCTCTTTCTTTTCTTCTGTCTGCCCTTTTCTCATTCTGCCCTCCCTCCTATTGAATCAAAGAAGCTTTTCATTGAAAAGAACTTGATGTATTTTATAAATGAATTGAACCAATCAGTGGAGATGGGAGATGGTGAGTCTTTTTTTGGTAAAGGAAGATGAATTTTTGGAAGCTGTGTGATTTCTTCAAAGCCATGGGGTTACCATAGTAGCAGTTAGGAAGAGGAAATCCTAATTTGCATTTTGGATTATAGCCATGGACTATTCTTTATCTGGTTAAAAACCACCCTGTTCCCTCCTGCACCTGCCCTTCCACAACACAGGCTGAGTAAGCTTTGCTGCTGCTCAAAGGTAAGGCACATGAGGTGCTGGGTTTTTTGTCTCTCCACTGATATTTGCTCCCACTTTAGGATGTTTATTCCATCCTGTTTTACTTATGGGGCTTCATTCATTGCCTCTTGAGATCCAACAGAGAAAAGCTGTGTTTTTACAATCACTGAAATGGAGAGAGAGAAATGTCCATGAAAATCCCTTCTACAACAGGTTTCCTCTCCCCACTCCTAAAAGTTCCACAAGGAAAAATGAATGTGTCCCCATTTAGTCTGTGGAACCTGGTACTTTGTGTTTTGAAGGACAATCTTAAGAGGAGGAGGAGAAGCACATTTGTCTCTATATTCAAAATGTTCTATTTATATATATATGGCTCTTTTTCTCTCCTGTATTAATGCTTACTCTCCTTCATTGAGACATTGTGTTCTCCAGACAGTAAGAGGCAGAACTGATCAGGGACAAGAAAAAAAGCTAATGGCCAGTCTAAGCAGTCAGTTTATGATCCAGAACTGCATCCTCAAGAATTAAATCTTGAGGTGATGTCACCCAAAGCTGTGCAACTGCAGACATCCCTCTTTTCCTCCCCCTCTTTCTCTTTATTGCTTCTCTGTGGTCAGAGGATTGAAGAGGATTTTAATTCTCAGAATCTAGCCTTGCATAACTAAATTGGTGCCATGCACTCTGCAGACACACTCCAAAGGCTCTCTCCAGAGTAGCTAATCTATGACGTGTGTGTTTCTCTAGGGATAGTGCTGTGATGTGGGAAGGCTGGGAAAGAAGTGTTTTCAAATTATTGCAGTGGGAGAGTTTGTCTCTAGGAGAGAGGTACTACAGGGATAGTGTGCTAATGGTCTTTGGCAGATGCTGCACGAGTCTGTCCCCCATGTTGTTTTCAGAAGCCCTGCATCGAAATTGGCATCAACGTGACACAAGTAGTTGGGTAGCTGTATGTGGAAGCCAAGGAATACTTGGATAAAAGAGCATTTTGTAGAAGATTGAACCCTTACTCATTTATTTACACTGTCTGTGCTCTGAGTTGCACATTGTAAGGTGGCATATTTTCATGCTCTGATACTTTCCTCAAGACCTCCCAGGGGACAAAAATGCCAGTTCTGGGAGCATCTGTACTGGCTTGGTATGTTGCTTTGGGAAGTGCATATGAAGTGTGGGCTAACTTTCCTCAAGTTTTCTCAGCTGCTTGTTGCTTTGGTGCCTCGGGTGTTGCTTCTGTTGCCCACTGCTAAGAGGGTAGTGATGGATTTGAGAATTTAGGGTGGCAAAGGTGGCTAGCTTGTGCAAAGCATGAAGTAAAATATGGACTATGGTATTCCTTACTTCTCATCTCTGCAAGTTGCTCCTTGGAGGAGCCAGAAGTGGGGTCTGGCCCTGCACCGTGCACTTTTCTGAGTACCCCATTGTGCTGGGGAAGGTGCCCCAATTTCAACCAAGGCCCTTTGCACTGAGCTGTTGTGACAACCCACCCTTGGTACTCCTTCTGCAGACGGCTGCACCCCAGGACTCTGCCTTCCAACAGCACTTCCAATGCAGTATTGTTTATTCCTTCCTTTATCAGCTGGAGCTGCTGGGCCCCCTGAGTTATTAGCTCTATTCACTCATTGTCAGTGTTTCCTCCTTCGTAAATATTCCCCCATACGTCTCTGTTCCTGAGGAATATGTTTCCTCTTCTATTTACTGCTTTTCCCAGGCCCCCACCTCCTCATCGCTCCTCCACCCAGTGGCCCAATAACAGCCAAGGAGATAAATAAACTACATAACTCTTCCCAGCTATTATTTTGTTGTTGTTGTTGTTGTTGCCCTGTGTGGTAATATATATAATAACAAGGAAACAAATCTTATTACTAAAGTAATTACAATAAATAAAAAGCCGAGAGGGGAGATGAAGGAAGGGTCTGTCAAGGGAGTGATTGCAGTAGAATTTTTTGAAAATTTAATTTACTCGAGATGTTCTCTGCCACTTTGTTGTATACCCTGCTGAGGGGGGCTGTGACTAATTAGCAGCCAGCTGTTGTTCTAACACCCTCACCTAATTTATTGTGTGGCTGAATCTCTAAAACAGGAGCCTGTGTGATATCGTTGTCTATGGGACTCAGCACCAGCCCTTGTGTCAGTGCTTGGCTTTATTGCTCAGTGCTTTTGTTTCCCAGAGGCTGATTAGCTGAAATTTTAGGTGCTTTGCTGTCATTTCTTTTATCTTCCAGTGTATCCCATGTGCTTCCAGGAGTTTGGGTCAGAAAGGACGCTCAATCTATTGCATTTTAACTGCTCATCCCAGTGTCCAGCCTAATAACAGACCAACACAACTGCTAGTTTTTGACTAATTGCCCAGAGAATTGCACCACTGTCTGTGTGCCTTGGTAGAGAACAAAAAAGATCCAGCAGTAGAAAGTCTAGTATGGACAGAGTGTAGGGTTTGTTAAACTCTGAAGTCTGGGACCTCATTCTCCTGCTTGCAGGTCTCATATGCAAGTACCATGTTGTTGCTTTTTCAATAGAATCGAGATTACAGTACTGTCTGTCTTCTAAATGGCCATGAAAGCTGATTAGTTAATGGTCACATTGAGAACTGGATGGATCTAATGCATTGTCCTCTGTTTCATTAGTCTTCCAGTTGTCAGCTGCAAGAGCATGTGCCATCTTTGTAAAGCTCTTAAACAGCAGAGGTAGCCCATGAGTTGAGTGCATCTCTTTTGGCTCTTTCATACACAATTTATGCTGGTGATACAAGGTCACCTGGGAATTTCACTACAAAAATCACTTGATGTGGGCTCAGTGGTTTTACTGTCATGGACTGCTAAACACTTCAGCTTTTAGCCTTAGAAATTATTTCATTTTAGATAGGTACTACATTTTTAGGTTAGCATGAATATTAGATATGAACATGATGTTCCACAGGCTCAGAAAGGAATCATTTTATTCTACTTTCATGTCTATTTTCCTGACTGACGATGGGAGTTCATAATCAGATGTGTGCACTCCTTTGAAGACATTTTCAGGAACCAGGAGACGGGTGTACAAAGCTAGCTTTTAGTAAAGTTAATGAGATGATTGAATTATATTATTATTCTTGTTAGTTTGATTGTGTATCATTATCCCTTTTGTTTGTTATTATGCTTGAGTCCCCTTTGTGGGATATTATACCCATCACAGTTGTGACTGTGCTGGGCTCTGTATAGAGACAGCCAAGGAGCAGCTGGTCCCTTGTTAGCAACCGATGCATTAATGGCACAGCCTATGCAATAGGATTGGTGAGAAGGAAAAGGATACTGGGCTGTCAGCTCTCAGGCAGCCTGATCCATCTCCTCAGCCCTGGCCACATGAGGCACTTCCTGGAAGTGTGAGATTTGTAGTTACAGCTCTTCTTCAGTATTAAATTCTGTGATGAGGAAACCATCCTGCTGCAATGACTTCTGTGACCACCTGGTGAAGGTTTGTGAAGGATACACCTCAGTATCATCAATGCAGGAATTGGAGAATTGTATCAGAAATCGGGAATCTCTTTCTTCTTGGAATTTACAGGAGGTATCTGCAAATGTGGACCCAGGTGGCTACATAGATAAACCTACACTAAGAAATAGTATAATTACTGCTGAACTTGAATTTTACTTCTTACCTGATAGTGCTAGGCATCAAATACTGATACTGATGTTGAATATTTTGGAGATAAGCTAGTGTCATGAGTAAAGGGGGTCCTTTGGTCACTCATCTCAAGATCAAGTCTGCTTGTCCAAGTTAGTGCCTATTGGAAGCTGCAGATTCAGATAGGGAGTTGTTATTCATAGGACTAGAAAAGAGAAGTCCACAAAATGAAATTGTAAAAACTTCACTTTTATAGATGCAGTGAAGAATGTCCAATACTTTACTGCAATATCCACACTACCTGGAAAGCTGAAATTGCCTAGGAATGAAGGTTATTGTCTCTTGTAATATACATTCATATATTACACTGTGTAATAAATCAGGCAGTATTTCTTTTGCCCTGAAAACTGGGCATCCCTAGAGTTCCAAGTGACTTTTCATGTTTTATATGACCATCCAGTCCCTTTTAAATATTAAAACACATCATTTTTTTTGAAAGACGAATAGAAATTCCTTTTGAAACCTACTAATAAAAAAGTCTAGAGCTTAGTTATGCAAATATAAAGCTGCTTTTCCATGAGTTTGCTTTGAAAAAAAAATCTGTGTTGGATTAGCTCTGTATTTTGGCTAATGTTGTTCTTTAGTATTTTTATCTGTTTCTGTATTTCTCTCTCACTTTTCTCTCTCCTCTCTTTGGAATCTGTTATTCAAATGTAATAATAAAAACTGGCAAAGTACTGTGATAGGAGAGAAGATATATAATGGCCTTAGGTTGGTGAAAGGGACTGGCATTTGAAAATGGTATTTGTAGCAACGGGACAAAGAGGCTTATCTACAAAAGTAAGCTTCATTTGAAAGCTTATTTTTGAAATTGCTTGTGCAAAAAAGTACCTACAGAAGACCAGCTGAAGTTGAATTTTTCACCTGTGTGCATGGTTCAGATGATTGCACATGCAATTGGGGTAATTACATGGGCAAATTTTGTTCCAGTGATTTCAGCAGATTGCCATCCTAATTTATAAATCCAGCTGCATGTCCTACAAACACCAAGAAAATGAAAACCAGAAATTTGAGTCAATGTTGGAATGAAAAAGAGTGAGAAATCAGAAACTCTTCTGCAACCTAACAGGCAGCACTGCTGGGAGTCAGGAAAAAAAGTGCAGCACAATTTTAATGCTGCAGAGCAGCTTTGAGTCTTGAAGGGGTAGAAAAAACAAAAGAGCTTTTGAAGTCTTATAGCCTTGGTTTGAGATGTGAGGAAAAAACAAAAACAAAAACCACAGAGGGTGAGATTGGCAGCGAAAAGAGCTCCAGTAATGGTGCACCTTGGGCTTGTGCTTACTGCAAAAACCCAAAGTTAGTATTTAGCACACCCAACCTCAATGATACCGTAACACTTATAGGGGCTCTCATGTCATTACAGTGATAATTTACTGCATGGGAATAGTGATGATGTATACTGTATAATTTTATAGAAATTTTGCTATGTTCAGAATTGTGTAGAGCTGAGCAACTTTACCATAGCCTTTTAGAATTTGGTTGTTGAATTTAGCAAGTGGATGTGACCTTACATAAAGTGATTGTGTTCCATTATGTCCCATGGGACTCTTCCATGTCTGGGGAAGCAGAACACAGAGAAGCAGCAGTAGTGAACAATGTAGTCTAGACCATAATTCACCTTTTGGATTGCTTTCATTTGTCCACCACAACTGACAAGGATTTTAAGGTGTAATTTTTATAGTAATTGCTGAAGAGCTGCTATATTCTACTGTATATGTATTACAGGATGCAAATAGGAATAAGGATTTATTTCTAAATATGTACATATCAGGTCAGTATCTTCATATAATGCTGGTTTTATTGTTTTGGTTCTTGCAAAGTTGCCAGGCCACAAGAATGTGTGAGCACAAAGGTTCTTTCCATGTACATCCCATGACAGCATCTCTAGTAGTAGTTTCCTTGTCTGTCCCCCATGTTCCCCCATTTTTCTCCCAAAATGTTAATAAGCTCAGCTTTTGAAGGAGAGGGAGGTACCAGTTCTCCCAGGGACACTTGCTTCCACTGAGCACTGCCTGAAGTGGAAACTTGATTCCCAGTTCTACCCTGGTCTGTGGTGTTTTCTACCATCAGTAACGCTAATAACACTAATGAAAAGGTAGTTCTTGAGGAAGGTTTCCTGTATTCATTGTCTGTTAGCTAACAAAAGGTCATTAACATAAAAACAAAAGGCAAAGATTAAAAAAAGTGATGATTTTTCTGTCTTCCTTGTAACAGTTATGGCACATAAGAGGATGTAAAGTGCAGAGCAGCTGAATACCCATAAACTATTTTAATACCATTTAGAAATGAGAAGAAGCAGGGGAAGAGGATTATGTAGCAATGTAATTTATTGCACTAATCAGTCACTTCTACAGAGCGCTATAATGGTTTTAAATCCTTGCTCCAGTGACATGAAAAAAAATGGTGGTCTTTCATCCAAGTCTCTAATAGGTCTTGGTCTGTATCATAGACCTCTTTTGAGCTAGCAGTGAATTCTGTGCTTAGATGGATATTGTGTCAAGCAAAGCAGGTCTGGATTATACCTGTGATAGCAGAGCAGTAACGCAAGGTCTGAAAGTGAAGTAGAAGGAGCTGTGGAAGATTAGGACTAAGCTATGTTTTACTTGAGTATTTTAGGTGACAAGAATAACATCTTTGGGGTTAGGCTGAGATCTCCAGAAAGGCAGCTGATGCTTTGTGGCTTGAACCATCTGCATGGACTAGCCAAACCTTCTGCCGATTTACCTCTCTAGTGTCTTGCTATAAATGCACATAAAGGCTGAATGTGGAAGTGCCAAGAATGAAGGCAGTGGGAGAATAGTTGTTCTCCCCCATCCAGAACATACGTGTTACACAGAATTTGATTTGGAAGAACTTCGTATTTGGGGAATATGTTGTCTGGTCTTGTGCACGTGCTAGTTTTGAAGTGGAGAAGAGCTAAGTGTTTTAGAGTTGCAGTAATTTCTGTCTCTTTCCCTGACATGCAGGTGAGGGCACCCTTGAACTGTGCAACTTCTCTATCTATCTTTAGAGAGATTTGAATGGTATGTGATCCCGTCCAGCTTGCAGTCTGTTCAGAATCAAATAGTGTCTGTATCAATGGCTTTGAGCTTTCAGACTCATAACATGAATACAGCTGGGAATGCAAATAAAAAGGAGAATATTAAGGAAAAGCCTCTGTCACTGTAAACAGCAGAAATGATCTGAATCAATAATATCTTTCCATTATACAGTTTCTTAGGAAAACAAAAGCCCAGCTCAGGGCTGTTATTTATACTGAGCTGGCTTTGCCAGCGTTCATACTTCTGCCTTTAACTGATGTGTATCAGTTCTGATTGTGTGTACTGATGACAGCAATTTATTTCTTGTATCTTTTGTCACAAAGGGTCTTGAAGCACCAGATTAAACCACCTGCTTCACTTTCAGGCATTGCCTACTGTACCCTTTGGACTGGTGAGAAGTAGCTCCTACGTAACCTCTGAACCTGTTGCCTCGGCATGCTGGTAGTTGCTGGTTTTAAGCCACTGGGCAGAAGTTGTGGTGATTAGGCCCGTAGCAGGTGTTGCAAACTGCAGAGTTACTTGAAAAGAAATCACTTGCGTGCAGCTAAACCCCTTCTGGTTTGTATTTTTCCTTAAGCATTTTATTAATCTTTGAGAAACATATGTGGCAGCTCTGAAACCATAATTTTCCTTGCACGGTCTCAGGTGGGATGGTTGGTCCCTAAAGAACACATATCTAGCAAGCACTAATTCTCCACAAACTAGCTGTGGTGCATGCATGATTCTGTCATTGTGAATTCTTGCTTAAAACCTGATGTGAGCCTAAATAAGGAGTTTGCTTTGAGATTTGCCAAAAACTGTGATCCAAGTGATACAGTATTCTGTGTGTGTAAATGCATATACAATCATGGCAATAGAAGCCATTTTGATCCAGATTGTCAGGAAAGGATGCATTTGTAACTCGAAAAATACATATGCATTTGCATGGACAATTACTCAAGTTGGAGTTTAGGCATTTAAGTGGCCATTTGTGCTCTCATTTTGGATTATTATGCTCATCCTGCAGGAATGGATTTGTGCAAATCAGCACCATAAATATGCATATGTTTTGTTGCGTGCTATCCTGAAAACATGTTGCCTTACTTGGACATAAACTTGGATTGATTTATCTTTTTTGTTTGTTTTTTTTCCTTGAAATTTCTATTCTAATCTGAAGAATGTGAGCTGTGGTGGCTGGACAGTAGCTCTTCAGCAGCATGTTTTCCCTTTCCAAATGGTTAAGTCTTGCAATTGTTTCTGTAATGTAAGCTAGTATTTCCAGCTAACAGTTACTTAGGGTACTGTCATGGCAAGCTGTAATTCAACCTCGTTGCCCACTGGTCCAAATAATGACCAAGGCTTGCCCCTAGATGAATTATTGTTCTTTTGCTTCTTACTTTCCCTTCCTACACATAAACAAGTCTGTCTTTATGCCAGACTCTGAAATACAAAGGAAAGCAGAAGTGATACTGTTGATTCAGAACTCCATCCTGGCAGCTTCAGGGAGAGAACTGCTTGTAGGGTGGGTATGAAGGCCTTTGAGGGGTTTCTTAGTGACTTGGCCTGTAGGCTTCCTGGAGGCTCACCAGGCTCTTATTCTGTCACATCTATATAGAGCATCTACTGCAAGTACTTAACAGAGAGGATGAAGAGATCTAGTCTGACTTGGGACTAGAAAACTATCTGGCCTGCTGTTAAACTGCTGCTTAAATAGAGTACACTGAAATTTGCACCAAAATTAGGAACCTTTGAGTCAGCTGACTTATGGCTTAGCATATGGAAATAACACTTGTAAAGAAGATAGTGTTTAATAGACCTTCTGTGATTCTCTTTTAAGAAATAGTAGGCATCCAGAAAGGACAGTAGCAATGCAGATGGCACACAAGTGTGAAGTTTTGTCAGTAAACCTTTGCTGAGAAAGAATGTTACTTTTCAAGTTCCTTCATATTAATAATCTTATTAAAGGTTAGCATAATAAAAATTTATTGATGAATTTTCAAGCTGTCATTTACCTGTGATTCTTTTCAAAGAAAATTACATTTTAATGAAATGGAAATACACAAAGACTGCATGACAGTGATGTAATGAAGTGGCAAACTATATGCTTTTTAATAACTTGTGATCCAAAATGACATAGTAATTCTTAGAATTTAACATCATTCACACTGGGAGTTTGTGAATCATTTGAAGTAATATATAAGTTTGTCTAACATGGGAAATGCTAACACGTACAAAATTCATCTCTGGGATGGGCCAGGAATGATGATGGGAAGCTTTTTCAGTTACTAAAAGAACATGAAAAGGAAGGTTATAATTCTGACTTTCTAAATGGTGATTCATAGACACACAGATTGGCTGGCATGATAATTTGCCTGGTTGGATATGGGAGCTATGCTCAATAATGGGTGCTTCAAGGATGCTGACTAAAAAGGACCTGTTCTGGGCTCATCTGGAGAGTCATGGATCCCAGGTGGTGCTGGAGGTGCTCTGCAGAGACTGGGCTCTGAGCAGGACAGGATGAGGTTTGTAGGAGCAAAGCTGTTGCATGAATGTTTTGGAGACTAGAAATGTGGATTGGGAGTCATGACCTTGGCTATTTCACACTGGAGGGGGACAGGTAATTCTGGATGTAGTAAGCAAAGAAAGAGGTGAGTGCTACAGGCTGCTGCTGTCTATGCTCAGGCAGCCAAAGAACTGAGATCAGGCTACATTCCTGCAGGCTAATGGCCAAAGAGCCTGAACGGATCATGGTTTGATTGCAATCTCTGCTAATGCTTGGGAGACAGTATGGAGACTCATGGATTCATGTTATTAGAGCAGAGCTGAGGCCCAAGCAGTGGCTCCAGTCTCCTCATGCTTATGTTTTCAAGTGTCACCTGGGAACTGACCTGCTGAAATATTACATTAGGGAGTGATTTCTGATTATGTTAGGTAACCCAAAGTAGGACCTGCTAGATAATCTCAAGAGGCTTTCCCGGAAGCCTTAGCTCCATTTGGTACCCCTGAAGAGGCTGAAGAGATGAGATACATCTCCATTAGGCAGCCAAGTTCAGGAGCTTATCTGCATTGCTGTAAGCTTGCTAGTTTCACATCAGCCCATTAGAGAACCTATTTCCCAGACTGGGAAGGAGATGGGACTCTCAGTAATTCTGTAATACCTAGTGCTCATAGAATACTTTTTCTTTTTCCACTTCAGAATGTCACATTGGATTCCTAATGGAATTAGAGATCTTTATCCTCCTTCCCTCTGCTAGACTTCTGACTTTTTTCTGGTTTTCTTCTACACTGAAGACTTTATTTCTCACATACATGAGATAGAAAAAATTAAACAAGCTGGCAGATAGAATGGTTCTTCATGTCTGCAAAGCTGCAATGAGCTGTGACTTAGGAATTACAGTGCTTCATATTCAAACTTTTCTTTTTGATGCATTGGGATGGCACAGGAGCTGACAGTGACATATGGAGAAGGCCCTCTTAGCAGGATTGAGGCTGTTACATGATAAATGACACAGTATGTCAAAGGACTTTTGTTATCCATCACAATGGCTTCCTCTGAGCACATTCTCACTAAAAAGAGAAGTAACTACACAAACAGCTGTGGGATGCTGTGGGCAGGGTCAATGGTGTGTTCAAAAAGAGAAAATAAGAAGGCTGGAAAGTGCATGTTCACGTGGGAATTAATAACCCTTGAGTTTTGAATTCAGAATTGTAAAGTAATTTTTTCTTTAAACATTGGAGGTACCCGAGTTTCACATCCTTGTAAAGAATGAACCTTAGCTTCAACAGTTGTCTCAAAAGTTGTTCAATCAAAAAGTTTCAAAAAACCACCAAGTTCTCAGTGATGAAGAGCAAAGCTTTCTCTAAAGGCCATTTAGCATCAGTTTTTGGATTGAAAGCAAGGTTCTGTCCTCTGATACATCCTTAGGCTTTCCCTCTTCCTTCCTTTCACCTCTGGTGTTTTGAGGCTGAAATGCAGTGGAGTCATGAGCTGGACTTTCCTATATACATGAGAGACATGGGAAAGACAGGGAAACATAGTAGCTCTGTGGTATGGTTACTGGTATGAACAAAGGGCTAGGAAAGACTTTTGAGGGAAGGAACAGGGCTTTGACTCTCAACACAGGAATATGCTCTGTAGGACACTTTATACTATTGTTGGCCATTCAAATTAAGAAGTAATTGGGCAGGCTGTCACAGCTCCATGCCTTCTACAGTTGGAAAGTGTGTTGTTTTTTGGTCTCAGGTTTCATGTCTCTCACATTTAACCCGATAGTATCTCTTTATTTTTTTCAATCATTTCAGATTGACAGATGCACCAGTGGGTGTTCAAGAGGAGTGAGGGATGTGTGGCATAACATAGGTGCCTGTCCATTTCAGCCTGCTTTAGTGCATCTCTTTTTTTCATCAGCCATAATGGCTGTTTTTTTCACTACTTGATTAATGGACCCTCAGTAGCTATGTAGTCTATAAACCTAGACAAGACAAGTGGTCTGTCTCTTTTGATCCCTGAACTCCTAAAAGCCTGATTCTGATTCTACTTAAGTGGTGTTTATGTGCCCACATGCACAGTAGTAATTGGTGCAGAATATCAAATGTCACTACTTGACATTTCATTCATAACAGTAGCCTTTAAAGTAAAGGCTTTAACTTGATGGTTCACCAGTAGCCAGTGTCAAATGATCTGGGGTGGTCTTCATGTTACAAGTGTCAATCAGGAAATGGATTACACTGGAGATAATTTAATCAGAGCCCATCAGTGCACCGTCATAAGAAAATCTCCTTAATTTCACATGATTCCCACAGCCTTATTGCACGAGTTGAGATAAGAGCATAGACTTGGTAGGTGAGTGGCTACAACCTCTGTAGCCCCTCTAACAAACCCATTTCTGAGAGGATGGAGTCGCAGGAGTCCCTCAGGTGCACCTATTCTGTAGTTCAATACAAGACTTCAGATTTCATGGCTGTTGAGCTGGAAGCTCCTGCCCAGAATAAAATCTGCTAAACAGAAACCAAGCTAAATATATAGATAACTCAGCCCCCTCCAACTCCCAGTGCTGCTGTGCTCCACTTTATTTGACAGTACAGCTTTTCCTTCACAAACTCTTCATGTGATGAGACACTTATTTCAGCTGTTGACCCCTATCAATGACCCCTCACTGGGAGATCAGGTGTAGAGAACCAGGCTATTATCTGCCTTCCACTCACACATTTCTAATCAAAGCAGCCAATTTTGCTAACGCCTACAGCTGAAGTCACAGTGAAGGAGACCCGGCTGAGTACAGAGAAAAGAAGTGCTTGGAATGGCAGAGCCAGGGGTAAGAAATCCTAAGGGTAATGCTAAAATGAAAAGTCAAGCTGGGAGAAAAGATGGACAAGCAAAGCAGGGAGAAATTCTGAATTCCAGTTTCATATTTAATATAAGAAATCATGAGAATCAGTCAACAGACTGAAGAAAAGCATCTCTACACCCTCCATCTCTCCGTACTCCTTGAGCTTTCTTACTCCAGTGAACATTGGTCACATTCTGGTATTGTGTCCTGTTTTCTATGTATATGCTTAAAAAGAATAAAGTCCAGAACAGCTCTGACCAAATGATATCTCTTCAGATGTTACAAAGGGTAATGTTTACTCCAGTTATGACATCTGTTGAGTCTGTCTGTTCTGGCTATTGAATTCTCTCTAGATTGAGACAACACTCAAAAATTGGAGCCCTCATGCACTGGGTTCCGAAGGTGAGCAGGACAGCCACGTGGCACATTCTGCTTCCATTTTCAAAATGGTCCAGACTGTTTGCTATCAACATTGTCATTGCCTGTAACAGAGAAATCGTGTTAAACAGGGCAGAAATCCTCGATGATTTGTCAAATACTTGTGTTCCCTGCCTTGGAGGACTACTTTCAGTTGATAACCACGCTGCTTGCTTTCTAACATGATGTAGAGGTGTCACGTTATCATATTTGAATAAGGAGGAGTTTTAACTGCACTTCAGCAACAGGTAAATGATACCAGTGTCTTATAACATGGTAGAGCAGGTTGTTGATAGTTTATAGTCAGAAGTGGTGGGCTGGCATCTCAGGCTAGATACTGAGGCACTGGCTTTATCTGCCTTTTCAGTTTTTTTCTGGTTTAAAGGTCCTGTAGGCTGTAATTGTTCTTTGGGACTGGTAATGTTGTGGTGTTAGTCCTGGATTTGAGAACAGCTGTTGTCTTCAGTACCTGTATGTTTCATTGTCTGGTTTATAATTATAGCCCATAAATTGTGTTAGGCCTTGGTAACAAGGAGCCTACTGAAAATTAAGTTCTTTTCAGTATTTGTGTCACTTTAAAGAAGACAGGGAAGGAGAAGAAACTGTTGAATGATGAGAGCGTGCTGGTTTTCTCATCTTTCTGGTTTTGAATGTGAGCAAGAGTTGATCTGTTATTTTTTCCAGGATTGTAATCAGATAATTCACCCACTGCTACTTGGATTTGCAGCATGAACTTTCAGCCAGAACCACCACACTGCAGAAGCTTCTTAGCCATAGGAGACTGATATTAGCATCTCTTCCAGTGAATGACCTGATTCCTCATTTGTAATTCTCTGCGGTAGAGCTAATGGAAGATGCTCTAAGCAAAGATCTGGGTCTCTGTGTGTAAACAAAAAAAAAACCCTTGAGAAAACCCCTGAGGAGCAAGTTGGTTTTTTACACTTTATACCTTTTCAGTTATGTGAATAGAAATGTAAATATTTTGGTTATTTTTCCTTGCTATGCCATCACACAGTAGTGGGTTTTTTTTTTTCCCCTTGCTTTACACCCACAGGGAGTTGGATCGTAGTGTCAGTTCAGAATGTGTCTTTCTGTCTTTCACTTCTGCCCTTTCTTTCTCTGTGATTGTCTTTCCCCATGCAATTCTGCTTCTGCGTTTTGTCTGCCACTCTCCCACTCTTTTTTCATTTATTTTGATAATCCAGTGGGATTATATAAACTTTCTGTTTAGCATGATGTGGACCAAGCATCATGGAAGCTCCAAAGCACCTTGTGTCATGGTGCAGACCATTCAGAGAGCTGTATTTACTATTGTTTTCTGTTAGTAGAGAGACTGTTTGAAACTGGTTGATTTCTTTGTCTGACAAGTTCAAAGGAGGATGTCACAAAATACTGAGATTTAGAGAGGTCAGTTTCCACATTCCTTATAGAAAAATTAGTAAGTTTCTCTAGCTGTTCTCAGGTAGACAGATTATTATGTAGATTTGGTATCCGAGATCCTAGGAGTTAGTGTATTACGAGGTTTAAGAGCTGTATTACTTGTTGAAAAGATGTGTTCTTAGTGTCAACAATCTTTCAGCACACCATATTGTATTGTGCAATATGTCTTCTTCCCTTTTCTGGCCTTCCTCTGTGTTGCTCTGCCAATATACCTCAATAATGACCTGTGGACACAGTTGTGTCTCTGTGGAATCCCATCCATACTGTCATCTGAGGAAACTCTGGCCTAGTATTCTCTAGCATTTATAAGAGAATTCTTCCTTTCCTGTTCAACAAAATTGGCTATATCAGATTCCTTAAGTAGCTTTGCTCCCTATTGGCCTGCGCTATTACTGTATTTTTCCCTATTACTTATGTAGAACTGTTTTATATTAAATAACAGAGGCTGTTAAATGGTCTCATTATTAGCATTCAGAAATCTTTAGTGTAGCTTAAACTCTCCTCGGATCTGGAGCAAGCTCAAATCCCATTAAAAAGATTCCTGGGTTTATATCTTCCAAACCATAGCTTTCATTTCTGTGGCAATTTCCCTTCATCATGAAGAAATAGCAAGCAGTGCTTGTAAATTCTCTGGTTAGTAATTCAGTGATTACGATATTAATGACATATTGTGCAGGTGGTGGTGGTGGGGAAGAACTAGAAGAGCAACTATCTGCCTTGAAAATAGCAGCAGATTTCTGTTTCTCCTCCTTGAAATTAATTTGGCTAAGTGAAGTGGGATTGGATTTGATCACTTGTTTTAAAAATTGTGTTAGTAATAATCCATTTATCTGCAGGATACATGAAAGGGCACCTGGATTCCATGACTTACTGTAAACATCTCTGGGGTTTCACTCTCAGTATCTGCATGTGATGCCACTCACCCCAAATAGGTAAAATGTATCTCAGCAGGGTAGGAAAATAACTTGAAATAATTTAAAAGCCACACTGTGTTTTTTGTTTAGGTAAAATTAACTAGTATATGCTTTTTTTTTTTTAGTTGTATGATATGAATAAAACATTTGTCTGTGTGGAGCTGATTGTAATGTAATTTTCTTGCTGCTTCTAGTAGTGATTTGGGAAGGAACTTGCTTTTATGTTTTGTCATACCTGGAAGTAAGACAGATAGATGTCCAGTAGGGAAAATAAATTAAGAGGTCATACAGAATTTCTGGATTTTCCTTTTTTTTTTTTTTTTTTTTTTGTGGCAGTATTCTACTACAGGGTTGCTAGTGGGTGCATTTGAGAGGAAGATCATCTTACTTACTTAGAATGATCTGTGACATATCTGTGGTGCATCTGGGTACCTGAAGATTATTGATGGATCAACTCACTGAAGATAAGAGTTCTCTCTTTTCCTCCTGTCGTGATCCGCCCCATGAGCAATGGTTTTCACCGTTTGTAACCATTTCACCACTGCAACTTTGAAGTCTAAGGAAGATGTTTATAGCTCATAGAAAGAGTCTTCTTGGCCTCAAGTTGTGCCAGGGAAGGTTTAGATTGGGTATTAGGGAGAAATTCTTTACTAAAAGAGTGGTTAGGCACTGGAACAGGCTGCCCAGGGAAGTGGTGGAGTCACCATCCCTGGAAGTGTTCAAAGACCAAGTAGATATGGTGCTTCGGGACATGGTCTAGTGGTCAGGGAGATGTTGGGGTGAAGGTTGAACTTGATGATCCTAGAGGTCTTTTCCAACCTAAATGATTCTATGATTAATACAATACAATGTAATAGAAGTTAAAAAGAAGGTAGAAAAGCATAGTAAAGAATTGATAGGTATCAGATGGGAATCCTGATCCAACAGGACAAAACCTGACATTTGTTATCATCATATTCAATAGGTGACACCAAGAGTCAATATTAAGTTCTGAGCATGTCATTATAATGGTGATGGGTAGTAAGGAAAAACTTTCTTTTTGATGTGTTTGCTGGGGCAATCTTATACCCAGAAACAGAAGAGAATCTCTATGACTTTGTTTTAAAGAGTTAATTTTCATGTGTTTCTGTTATTAATAGAAATTACTTTTTTGTTACATGTAGCATAGTGTGCTGAATGCTAACAGTGGTAATTTAGCATAAGAATCTGAGCCTATTGAGTGTCCTAAAAAGTGCATTCTGCTTGCTAGTCATACACAGTAGGAAAACAGTTATTTGATTAAGTTTGTTTCCTATGTTTCAGGAAATAGTAAAAAGATGTGTAGGTGGTCTTGTGAACAGCATTGCCTGAAGCCTTTAGCTTGAAGGGCAAATTGCTCAACATCAGCTTGGCTTATGGCTGGATTCTGTTTTCCTGCACCCTACTGTAGATTCACAGTTGCTCTCCTGGAGTAAGTGATGTTGCAGTGTAAATTGTTCCTCTTTTCTTTTTTATCCCCCTGTCTAAAGAACAAACTGTCAACCAATCAGAATCTGGCAGTGAAACATCTGGCTTAAACATCTGCTGGCAAAGGAAATGCAATTTGCATCTCTGCCAACAAGTAGCAAATGCTGTATGTTAGGGGAGCAGCAAAAGGAAGATGTGTACTGATGCTTCCTTGCTATTGCAACTCTTGCTAAGATCTGATGTGTATTTGTACACACACATTCTCTTACAGAATATGTATTTACTGTGCAGGAAACCTGGATAGGTATTCAGTAAATATATACCCCACAATCTCAGCCATAAATGCAAGGCACAGTTTGTCAGGGTGTGCATAGATATTTCCTGTGTGGACATTCTGGACTCAGTTTGAAACGTAGGTAAGCGATCAGGTTAATGGAGCAGCAAAGGCATATTTGCAGTTGCAAGCAGACAGCTAAATAATAATAAATCAGTATGTAAATAAATAAAATCCAAGCAGGTCTCTTCTCTGAATGTGATTGAGGGGCTGTGTCCAGTCAGAGAAGTCACTTTGCATTTGATGAAATCCTGAGAAGTGGATGTAAATAATACTTGGAGAATATAGTTGACTCAGATATCCCTTTGCAATGATGGGAAACAGGTTTTGGAATGAACTTCAGCTCAGTGCATCAGGGTACCCAGGGAAGTTGTACTTACCCTCAAGGCTCTTGAGTTACATTACACATACGGAAATAAAAAATATGTCCATCAATTTGTCCTAAGCTTTATTCTTGACACTGCCTCTGCTTCAGGAGGATTTACTAACCCGTAAGAAATATGATTTGACTGAATTGATTCCTGTTGTTACTTTGTTCAAGTGGCATCTCCCAAACTGCTGCTGCAGCAAGATTCCTTTTTGCTTCTGTTTTTCTGCTTTTTCGCCTTCTGTAAAGGCGAGCTCCTGTTAATAATAAACACTGGGATCTTTGAGCCTCCGCTGTCTGTTCTATCCTGGAGATTTTTTTTTTTTTTTCTGAGATGCAAGTATAATATATAGCAGAATTTGTGATGGATGCGAACTAATTTACCTTGGAACCTGTTCCAAAGCATTGTCATTGCTTCAAATAACATGCCTGCTGAGATGGTAGATGTGAGTGGAAGTTGGCAAAGGAAAGAGCAAGAAACAGGAGACCCCCTGAGGCACTCCAGTTGAAACAACGATGTAACCTGTCACTGAATTATGCAAGAAACTGTTAGGCAACTTGCTATGGACCA
The DNA here is from genome assembly GCA_033124195.1 of Coracias cyanogaster. NCBI lineage: Eukaryota > Metazoa > Chordata > Aves > Coraciiformes > Coraciidae > Coracias > Coracias cyanogaster. The sequence goes on along the minus strand of JAVSBS010026318.1, from coordinate 23,931 downwards.
TGACAAATCATCCCTGGAGGACCCCATAGGATGAACAGAAGGAGCTGTGAAGGAATACAACCAAAGCCCAAAGCTAGTGCTGTCTGTGAGGCTGAATGGCTTTTTGCAGGCATCTTTCTGACCCTGTTAGATGGGTAAGACCTACTGATTATTTGTCCTCTGGAGTAAGGCAATAGCATGAGGATTTATTAGAGTAAACAGGGATCTTGGAATAAAAGGTGACAGCAAATCAGTCACTGACTACTGACTCATCCTGTTCCGTTTATAGGCCAACAGCAGAGATCTTTAGGTTAATTCCCGCTTGTACTCTTTCTCTTGCAAAAACAAAATGTAAACTGTATTTCAGAGGATCACCTTAGCATGGAAAAAGTTACCTATTTCCTTTCAGTATCTGTTTTGGTTGTTCTTTGTAGTAGATTGGGATGCTGTCTGGGGAGAGTGGACTGAACACTCTTATCTATCTGCCAGTTCAAGATAGTGAGCTCTACCCAAAGGCTAGTGCCAGGAGCATAAGTTAGAATAGCCTTGTGGCATCCTATTATCTTAGGGGAGAGCCACTCTCCAGGAAGATCTGGACAGGCTGGAGGAGTGAGCTAGCAGAAACCTTATGAAGTTCAATGGGGATTAAGTATAGGGTCTTGCACCTGGGAACACATAATCCAGGAATGAAGTTCAAACTGGGATCCATCTGGCTAGAGAGCAGCCCTGTGGAGAGGGACCTGGGGGTCTTGGTGCACAACAGGCTCAACACGAGTGAACAGTGCGCTGCAGCAGCAAAGGCAGCCAACAGGATGCTGGGTTGCATTAAGAGGAGCGTGACCAGTAGAGATAAGTCATTCTCCCGCTTTACTTCGTGCTGGTCAGACCACACCTCAAGTAATGTGTTCAGGTTTGATCTCCACTATACAAAAAACATGCGGAAAAGCTGGAGAGGGCCTAGAGAAGGGCCACAAGGATGGTCAGGGGACTGGAAGACCTGCCGTATGAAGAAAGGCTAGGAAGAATGGGTATGTTCAGCCTTGAGAAGGCTTAGGGAAGACCTTATTACAATGTACCAGTACTTGAAGAGTGGCTACCAAAAGGAAGGAGTCTTCCTTTTTACAAGGAGTCACATGGAAAATACAAGGGGTAATGGCTGCAAGCTGCTCCGGGGAAATTCTGATTGGAGTCTAGAAGAAAGTTTTTTACAATGAGAACGATTAAGCATTGGAATAGTCTCCCAAGGGAAGTGATGAATTCCCCAAGATTAGACAGTTTCAAGACTCATCTTGACAGGGTGCTGGCCCATCTCACTTAAACTACACTTAAAGCTGGACTACATGATCCCTGAGGTCCCTTCCAACCTGGCATTCTGTGAATCTTCTCATTGTCAGGCCAGACATACACTTTTGGCAGGGCTGAGCCCAAGTTTTCCCATTCCAGAAGCTCTTTGGTGTTAATGATAAAAGATCTATTCATAATGATGAGGCTTGGCATTCTTTTCCAACTGCTGCAGCAGTAGGCAATACATCTTGTATGGTGTGTGCCAACAGTGTGTGATAACATTAAAATTCTTTCCACGTGGAGCTGTTCGTTGGTGCTTTACTGGTAAGACAGGTAAAGCAACAGACCTGCAAGAGGTAGGAAAGGAAGCTACAGCTCCTCACTTCTTCTTAACTTTATCCTCGAAAGGTCTCTTGGCCTAGTTAATGTCTTTAAGTTACTTGGACAATAGGTTATAGCAGAGAAGGCTATTCTTCTAAGGGAGCTTTACAGTTGGAACAAACAGAAAGGAAGCATATTTGCAGAGGATGGTTGGTAGACTTTTTGTTGTGTCTTTGATATTGTGACAGCTGTCAACTTTTTTTTTTTTAAGACTTGCTTAATTCTTGGGGTGGTGGAGAGATTATCTTCTCTACATAAGAATGAAATGTAAAATTCCTGAGCACCACTGGAAGCTCAAAAGTAATCAGTGCAGCAGGAATATATGCTGTGTTGGTTTGCTGTTGTCTGTAAGATCCATTTTGAGTCTCAGTATCTTGTTCTTCTCTACAATAGACTATTTCTATGCTGTTTAAAATATTGTTTCCTTTTCTGTACAACTCCAGAACTTGATGGTCAAGAGAGTTGTTTGCAACTGATGAGAGTTAGCATGAGAGGTAAGTAATGGGAGGTTAAATTATGTTCATTGGGAGTTCATGGAACAGATCTATTACTGGTATGAACGCATCTAAACATCAAATGGTCTTGACTGGAGAGATCAAAGAATCATGGAATGGTTTGCATTGGAAGGGTCATTTAGTCCAGACCCCCTGCAGTGAGCAGGGACATCTGCAACTAGAGCAGGTTGCTCAGAGCCCTCTCCAACCTGACTAGGAATGGGGCATCTATCACCTCTCTGGGCAACCTGTGCCAGTGTTTCACCACTCTAATTGTAAAAAATTTATTCCTTATATCTCTCTAAATCTACCCTCTTTTAGTTTAAAATAATCACACTTTGTCCTGTCACAACAGGCCCTTCTTTCTTGTAGGCCCTGTTTAAGTACTGAAAGGCCAAAATAAGGTCTCCTCAGAGCCAAGAAGGGAAAGATGGGACAACCAAATGCCACAGAGCTATCAAATATACAATGGTTTGAATGCATGTTAAGCACAGAAGACATGTCAGTGTCTTCTGATGGAATTTATCTTAGACTTATACCAGCTGAACCAAGAGCTGTGCTTGTACTCTTCAGAAGTATTCACCAACGTGGAGCATCTAGGGTGTAACTTGAATATTGAGGAAAACACTAATTTTTGGATTTGGATGTGAACCACCATTCTGTTAATTCATCCCTAGCACCTGTGAACCATTCAATGCAGGACTTCTTTTGGACAGCAACCAGTACTGTATGCTACAGAAGAAAGACATGAGAATCCTCCTTACAGACAAATGGGAGGAAAGGGTGCCATCCTAATCGTTAATCATTGGAGAATGGCTCACAACTGGGATTGTGAGGGTTTTATATTTCCTTTAAAATGTGGCTGCTTTGAAATTCAGTGATTCTTTGGCTGTTCAGAGACTTTAATGCTTAGGAAGTCACCTAATCACCTCTCCCTGTCTGATGGTGTGAAACCACATTCTGCGATTTCTTCCAAGCAAGTCATATTCACCTGACTGAGCTGGGAAGAGCTAGACTGAAATGGTGCTAAGCAATTTCGACACCCGCAAAATTTGTGCTTTGCTAATGTTTACACGCAGTTGCAGTTAGTGCCTTTCTGGCTGGCAGCAGCTGGGGGCTGGTGGCCTGCCAGCTGCAGCCTGCCACAGCCACCGCTGGAGTGCCTGTGCCTATCAAAATGATAAAACATCCAGCCCTCCAGTTACCTAATTGCAGCTGGGATTTTGCAGCTGTGGAATCACACCATGAGAAATACATTCAATGCCACAATTCAGCGCTCGTGCTTTTCAGGCCAACAAATTTGCCTTGTGAGCTGAAGAGAAATGAGCTCTATAGACCTAATTCTTTCTTTCTTTTTTTTTTTTTTCCTCCTGGTTGCAATCCCTTTTTGCTCTCTGTTGCTGGTAATTTTCAGTGCTCAGGAGTAGAGATAAGCATCCTTCATGGCATCAACCTTTGAGGGCCACTAAGTAATTGCTTTTCTGGTTGTGAACAGCTTAAAAAAAAAAAAAAAGATTATGAATGTTTTGTTCTCTTTGAATCATTTTTCCACTTTCTCAAATGTTTACCATGCAAACTCAGGGAAGTCATTAAACTGTTTTGTAGTTACTTTCCCATCTATACAGTGATGGTAGTAATACCTTAAAGAAGCTCTTTTGGCTTAATTTTATGATAATATAATTTTTTTAAATACTTGAGTGTTTGTCAGAAGAAAAAGATTATTCTATTAAAATGGAGATTTCACATTAAAAGTACCTTTGCCTTACTCTGAGGGAGGGTGGGGATGATTTTTTTTTTTTTTTAAGGCAGATTTTTATTTTGGACATCCAGAAATGGCAACAAGTGTGACTGGCTTGGTATATGTTTTTTTTTTTTGCAATACACTGGCACTTTTTTGTGATCAGACTTGCCAGCTGGCCAGAAAATCAGAACAAAACTTTCATCAGCTTTCTGGAAAATTCTGTGGATTTTTCTCAGACTTCTTTTGGAGGGTGGTTGTAAACATTGTTATATCTTAGCAAAAATTACAACTATTAAGCATTTTACAGCGCTATATGGCATTAGTAAGTATACAGTGTTTTTGGAATGAAGCTGGTCAAGAAAGGTAGAAGACTGGTTCAAATTTTAGCTAGGTCCTATCCTGTAGGCAACAAGCGACTTCATTGCTTATAAATATTCCAATAAGATAAGCCATCAAGCTGAGAAACCACTAGTTTAGCTAAATACAAACGGTGACAACTGAATTATGTTGCCTCTACGCAGGAGGAAGACAACTTAGATCTTAGGGCCTTTCCTATGCCATTCTTTATTCCTCAGTGTTTTCACAGTCTTGGTCAAAATAATTGGCAACCTTGTGCAACCTTTATTCGAGCTGATCAGAATGGCCTACTTGAATTTGCACATTGATTTTTGTAGGGGATATTTCTGTGAGCTTAACTATATTGACTAAATGTTACGCAGCTGAGTCTTTAATCTCTCTTGGGTCTGAGTGGTGAGATGGCTCAAAGAACAAGGAGTCCTGAAGAAATTAAAAAGGGAAAAACACTATCAGGTATCATCAGAAATATTGTAGATACTTGTTAACCTTCCTGTCTTTTGTTAGGATTCTAAGCAAGCACCACACTTGTTTCTCTTTCAAATCCATCTTCGAATAGAGAAAATTTTATTTGTGCTTTCTTTCCATGTCATTCTGCTGAGACGCACACTATAGGTACATCTCCACTGAAAACAGTCTTGAAGTTGCATCTAGGATTGTTTCTCTGCAGTGACAGATTATTGCTCTTCTGTTCCGAAAACAGTTTTGAAAACCTCTTGTTTCAAAGTTGGAGCTTAACATAGTTTCGTCTTAGAGGCAAATGTCACATTGCTCTCTATGATGGGTTTTGCAGCACATCAGCACTGTCATTCAGCTGTTGAGTCTGAATGTGTATTCACAGATAAAATGTGTTCAGCTCTTTTATATAGATATGCGAAATCTTCTTCCCTGTGAGGTCAAAAAGAGACCGAGACAAACGGTAGCCCTCAGTTGTGGATTTCTGTACAGGTAGACAACGTGGTCCTATACTTTGGTTAGTATCTGAGTGTCCTGCATTAGATTAGCCAGTAGATATAAATTGCTTTCAGTGGCACTGTGTCAATTTTTACCCTGGGCCTTCTAAGTAAAAGAGCTATAGCTGTAAATTACCCTTCTGTATGTCTTACACTAAGTAATCGAGAAGTTTTATTAGAGCTCTCTTCTTTTCTCCTTTTCTCCGCATCTAAATAAGGGACTCTGTCAGCCTGGTACATTGTCATCTACTTTCCTATGAAATATTTCAACATTTGATCAGGACCTGATATTCTTAACTCACTGAAAAAGGACAGTGCCGCTTACCTGAAAGGTCTTTAAACATTTTGCTATTAAGATTGGGTGCTGATCATCAATTTTCTTCATGGATGCCTTTATGTTTACCCATCAATCCCAAAATATTCACAGTTTGTACCCCTTTAAGATATTTTTTTCTTCTACTGTATTACCTTAAAAACAAGTGTGTGGAGGGGGTGACAGGGAAGAGCTAAGGGAAAAAAGCCCCAAATGTTTGGATAAAGCACTGTGTCCTCCATTCTGGAATGTTGCTGGTATCTTCTGATGCTTCAAGGCTCCTGATTTGATTTCAGAACAGAGTTAAAAATGAGCAGTAAGGACCATAAATTAGTTGCCCCAATCTAATTTTTTTTTTTTTTAGGAAGCTAGTTAAGAATGTCCTGACTTTGGAAGATGCTGAGTGCTCACAACTCTATTGAACTTCAATAGGCAGTGATGAGTAGCTCCATATTTTGAAAAATCAGGTCATTTATTTCAGTATTCAAGAAACTTCACTTTACAAATCTGTTTCAAGAGGGAATTTTTTTGATCGTGCTAGTCCCCAATTAAAATTTGTCAATTGCTATGCAAAAACAGCTTATATTTTTTGCTCACACAAGTATATATGAACCACTTTTATACATTTATTCCTATCGAGTGCCCTAGTTTTTCTTTACTAGAAACTTCTAGCAAGACTTCTACAGTTAATGTGTGTGGCGTGGTATCTCCCCTGAGATTCTGATAGCACCTCTTAGGAATCTTAAATCTCTCTATGTACCCTGAATTTTCATTGCCAGCTTTACTTAGCACTTAAATGAACTCTCTTAAACTTTTGTCCAAGTCATGCTGGGGTTTGCAAGCTACCTGGAGAATTTGGTTCAGTTTTTTTGGTTTTACAGTAATTCTATCTGTTACTGCTTGTTATGTGTGTATGTTTTAAGTTTTTGTTTCTGAATGTTTTGCAGAGCTCTGCAAGCCCATCAGGTTTCTCTAGTGGATACTTTATTTTAATAAGTGTGTATTGAATGCTTCGTTTAACTTTACTGTTGTGAAGTGCCCAGAGACACTGTGCTTGGATGAGCAGTTATGTAAGTGCAATTTGTTTTAGTTTTTTAGTATCAGAATTAGCATTCAGTTGAGGTATGAAGGCTCATAGTGCATGTGCAAGGGGGAAAGTAAATAAAAGAGAGCTTAGTGCACCTACAGACATAACCCCAAAATGCTTTTCTTCTCCGTGACTGCTTGCTCTGCTGACTTGCAGATCAGTCCCCCAAATACCCTTCTAGCAATGCTGGAGTGACTGTTGCCTGATCTCTGAGGATACACTCAGGGATTAGCTTCTCGTTAGCAGAGGTTTGCTGAGAATTGCAGGACGTAGAACTGTTTTCTCTTTGTCTCTTACCCGCTATGTCATTATTAAATAATTATTGGCACATCCATCGCGGTGAACAGATATTTTCTTAGTAAAACTTTACTGTGTGCAGGCTGGATGTGGCCTTGGTGGTAGTTGCCAGATTTCATGCCGGGACAATCCAAATTCATCATTTACTTGGCAGTCCTAAGACACATCATTTCTCTGGTGTGGGCATGTGAAAAATTCCAATCTTTCTTCTCCTCTTTATCTGAGATTATTATGAAAAGGATGTAGTAGGGGAGACAATACACATATTTGTGACCAGGAGGGTCCACAAAAGAGTGAGTGGTGTTTGAGGATTATTTCTTTTTAGTAACTGAAATGACTTATCAAACTATACGCTATGAATCGCTTACTAACTATTGCTTGAAGCAATCTCCAGTTACTAGTAGTGTTAGTATTTCTAACTCATTGCTCCAGTCTTCCAAAGCCTTAATGGTCTCCCTGAATCCATGAGGGAATTTTACAAAGTGTTAGTGGAGCATTCACAACACTGGATAAAGTATTATGTAGAGGTAGAACATCTATGAGGACAATACCATGTACTGGCAAAGAAAGAATGCAGGAATATATGTCTGGTTAAATAGAAAATAGCCACATCCCTTCAAAGCCAGGTGGACTCTTTAACAAGAAAATAAAAGAAGGTGGTTTTAATGGGGTTTTGTGGGGATTTGGTTTTGGTGGTGATGATGCATGGCTGTGGTTTGTGGTTTTTTGTTTCTGTTTTGACTTGGAAGCTGTATTGCAAACAGATCTGATGCATAAATATTGTTATATATATCTCCACAGAAGGGAACATTTATTGCAAAGAAAGCAAATAGCGTTTTATAGAAACTCCTGACTCCTCAGTGGAAGGCACAGGCAGCATTAGAAACACCATGTCAGAAAGGAGAAATATGACAAGCCTGGATTCATATGTATCATTGCTGAATAACCTGTGAAGAAATATTACTTCGTCGCAGAGAGATTGTATTTGCTATGCAAATAGCCTGTGAAGTTAGTAGAGGTCAAGTCTGGTAACGTTATAGCCCACTATAGTGGTGTTTCCAGTGATTTTGTAGATATTAGTAGTGATATATTCATAATCATATTGGGTTTACAACAAGGCTGGAAAGAAAAGGAGAGGTGGAGATGGGAGAAAAAAAGAGGAAACCCTTCTAGCATAAGCAACTAATACAATCTGGTGTTACTTTCCTTAGCTAGCCCGTGTCTGCCTTGTGAAGGAAAAGAGTTGGATAGCTATGCACTTGGATTTGTGTTATTTTGTAAGCTACCACTCAGCATATTTCAGTTAATGCTGCTTTGTCAGAACTATAATTTACGAATTGAGGAAGTATAGTGTCTTTGTGCATGTCAGCCTGTGGCCAGTTCCACTATAAATCACATCACAGCCTCGTGTCTAGTGAGGTCCCTTTTTGTGCTTCTATGCTGAGCTGAGCAACTTGGTGATAAAATAAACTTACCCTGTGCCAGTTCTTTTTTAGAGAAGAAAAACAGCATCTTTTTTGAGCAATGGGAATTAATACTGAAGGATGAAAGTGTGAGCCTACTCAGCATTACAGTGGGACAACCAACTCTGCCTAGTCTAGAACAGCTGTATTTTAAACTTATTTTTATTTAAAGTTTATTAACCTCTCTTCAGAAAGCAGAACAAGTTTGGCAAAACAACTTTCCAGCCTCCTACAGGGATGAAAATATATGTGCTTTAAAGCATCTTATTTTGGAATACCACGACATCATTGTCATGCAGGTGTGACTAGCAGAGACTTATCCCTGCTTCTTGTTTTTATTGGAGAAGATGGCTGAGGTGATGGGGAATGGGGACATAATGCACCTCATCTTGGGAGGAGTGACTTCAGTCTTCCTCACCTTCATCTTCTTGGCCTCTTTTTCTCTTTGCTCCTTTTGTTCTGTCATCATTGCCAGCCTGCAGGTCACTGTCCTGCTTTTCTGTGAGGTGTCAGCTGCTGAAACAAGTTCAATTGCCATAAAAAGCTCTACAGACCCCAGACTAGCAAGGGACTCCAGGTTTCTAAGCAGAGTTATCTTCTGGGATAGGAGGATGATGCCCAAATCAGTGCCTAGTCCATGCATCCTGGACATTAGAAACAGGGCAAAACCTTGTGGATGATGTTGGAAGGTGATAGGCCAGGTTGATCTAGTGATGGCCCTGGAAGTTAATGTACATTGCAGCATGTTCCTTGTGCATGGCTTGCCCCATTGTTAAAAAACAACTGGAAGGGTTCTTTACTATTTACTGGCAGTAAAGTTGTTTTAGTCCCATTATTCTGTAATTTGTTAACAAAATATTTGGAGGAATCTGAACTTTCTGATGCTTTGAGAGTTTTTCCTTATGTTCTAGTTACTTCTTCAGTTCCACAGAGTAGAGGACACAAAGAAGTGGTCTACCTCGTGCAACACTTGGCTAAGTAAGAATTCTGGAAAAAGCCAAGGGACATCTGCAGTCATTGTTGCACATTCTTTTATTTTTTTTCCTCCTGGGACACTGCATGCCCCCCTAACTTGTCATTCTCACTGTTAATCTATGATGCTACACTTTGCCCTTCTGCATTATTTATTTTGGTTTAAGTTTTAGAACAATCAACTGCAAATTGCAATTCTTAGTGCTCATTTATATGCAGAGATTGCACTGATTTAACTAACAGATTTTTAAATCAACTCAGTTAATTTGATGCAACCCATATGTGAGCAATTAGCTTAAGTCAGGAATCCTCTTCAGCTACATAGATATAAACTACATTTAAAATAAGAAAGTCAGAATACAGGAATTAGAAACAGGCTAAAGAACACTAATTTAGAAGTAAAGTTTTAGTTAATTTGATGCTGTCATTGCATCTTGGGTTCTATTTCTAGTTTTTCACTGATTTACTGCTTTGTTGCATGAGTGGCTTCACTTCTTAATACCCCCGCTTGAAAAATTAGAATTTGCCTACACTGTTTATAGGAGGATGTAGGTGGGGCTGTTTGGGGAAAATGTGTTTTTCGCCCCTCTGGAAAGCTTAAGCTTTTCTATGAATAATGGATAGTCAAAACTGGAGCCAAATGTTCCCATTTAAAAACAGTATTTCCATTTTGAAGTGTCATCATGGTGCCATTTGGGAGTTGTTTGGTTGCCCTGTTGTCCTGGCTCCCCCAGCCAAACTACAGCTCCCATGTTTCAGGATAATTCTGCATCTTACTGAGTTGGTCTCATGAAGTCTTGATGTTGCATTAGGGGTCATATACCCCAGCAAAAGAGATCCTCTGACAGAGAGGAATGGGTGCCTAAGAAACCTCAAATGCATATTTTGTAATATATGCTGAGACATCTCTTTGAAACAGTTCTGATGTTTTGGATGGTATAATTTGGAGCTTTGACTGAAAAGTCAAAGTTCTGATGGGAGTAGGGTGTTTGATTGGTGAGGAAAAGTCAGTGCTTCCTTCAGAAAGTTATAAGAACTTCTCGTTATAAGAAACTTCTTGAGCTGAAAATTGAATTCTCCATCCAAAACCAGTGACTAAAAATGCTCTTCTGAGGCTTTTTAATCAATGATACATAAATTATTTGATGATCCTGAGAAGAGGCTCTTAAGATGACCCCATCTTGTGCACAATGTCAAGAAATGGAGAACCTAGGTTTTATTTGCTTCCTGAATCCTTATTTCCTCCTTCATAAAACAGTACAAAGCATTTTTACTTGCATTTCTCATAAATTACAGTGCAAAGCATGGGCGACTGTAGGTGAATGAATTATCTGGTATTTAATAGTTACCTTTGTTGCAACTAGAATAAATAGAAATCTGATGGGCAGCCTTTGCTGTGGAACTGGGAGGGAGGATGGCTTATCTGTGACAATGCTGATAACTTGCCTTTTCAGTAGATCATGTGAACGTCTTGTCTGATGCAATTATGACATTGACAGCATTAGCTGGGGTGAAGCAGATCTTGTTCTGCATCTCTTAAATGGTTTGTGACCAAGTGTGACTTAATGAAATGTGTCCACAGAGAGAAAATAAACCCTTAAAACAGAGGGAGCTGAGTAAGGATAGAGACACTGTTACATGCACCAAATGAGAAGAGCACAGACTGCATCGTTTATCTTGGGAAGCAAGGATTGTCCGTTGTGACAAAATCAGTCAGATGTAGCAGATGAAACACTGAAGGCTTATTACACTAATTAGTATCAGTGCTCATCTTTAGGGAGTCAAGAAGAAGCTGGCAGAGTGATACTTTAGGACAGCACTTGCCTGAGAGGAAGCATTATGCATTGTGGATTCATTAGTCAGTGCTGGGAGGGAAGAGTCGTGCAGCAGTCACAGTCCGAAATGAGATGGATCCTTTCAATGGCAGCCTTAAATTGGTTGGCATCCAGATACCATTCAGGAGATAAGTTTGGCTTTGTGTATAAGGTGCAAAAAAACCCCAAACAAACAAAAAACCAAAAAGATAAGAAAGTAGTAAAAAAAAAACCCCTTAAAGGCCTAGATATAAAATAAAGTAGGGGCAGTAAGAGTTCATGGTGCAGTGGAAAAATCACCATTTCTTGGTACTTTATGGGGATCTCTTAGGAAGAGTTGACCTTCTGCCCTTGGTTTTCATCATCTAGTTAAACAGGGCATGCCTGCCTTGGTACTAACTGTGGCCTTTACTCATGATAAAAGCAGGTGTGATAGTAGGATGTAGTGCAAATGAGGCTCAAGGGCAATTACTATGGCAGTAGGTCATAAGTAAGTGGGGAGGGGAGTGTAAATATAATTTAGGAATGAAGTGCACTCTTGAGGAAAAAAAATTAAAAAAAGAGAAATTGAATAGGGATTGTGGCTCCTGAACTCCCAGCTGCTTTGTTATGTTGGGAAGGCAAAACTGCTTTTGAGTCTGGTTCTACGTAGGTATTTTAGCATTCATGTTGCTTGCAGTCAGAAGGCAAGAGTGAATAATCAGAAATGAATTGTTAGCTGCATTAATGCTGATGGGAACTGTTTCATTCATCAATGTCTGTGTGTATGCCTTGCAGCTATTCACCTGCATTTCACTGTAAACAAGGGAAAATCCTAATAACTTCACACCCTGAACAAAGGAAGAACGTCACCTTCTTCACTCCTTGAAGTATCCAGGTGAAGAGATCACTGCAGGGAAAACCCTAGGGCTTGCCAAGATGCAAGGGTGAGATATCCCAGAGGGAGCTTTATGTGGCCCACTTTCATGGTGGGAAAGATACTCCACCATGAAATGGATGGTGCAGTCCAGAGCACAGTAGGAAAAATGCTCTGCCATCTAATCCCCTGCATTTGATTCCAGCTGTAGAGTGCTGTAATGTCTGCTTTAAAAGAAAAATGACATGAAGAGCTATACAAAGAGGTCCTCCTCCCCTGTTATCCCAGGGGTGCTACCACCATCACTGATGGACTCGATGCTGGCCAAGGCCAAGCCCATCTCAGAGCTGGCTGGCACTGGCTCTGTCAGACGTGGGGGAATCTTCTAGCAGCTTCCCACAGAAGCCAGCCCTGTAGCCCCCATGCTACCAAAAGCTTGCCATGCAAAGCCAGCACAATCACATAAGCGTACTGTTTCGTTGGATTGCTCTCGGTGTAAAGCCTCCAATGTTTACATTGTTTTGGTAATGTTCTGTTTCTGGAATGACTACTGGCATCACAGGGCAATACCACAATGCAACGTCTGGGTGGCATTGAATGAGCATCTCTGTGAAATGGACACATGATGAATACAGTCACTAGGGTTTCAGCACAAACCCCTGTACAAAGTCGGGGTCAAAGACAGCAAACGATTATATTTCTGACATCTTCCTTTGAATTATAAGAGAGGTCTTTGCTGATGCTTCCTCATGTCACTGCATCTTGCTTTCCAAAAAGATTTAAAATCAAGACAAATAAAGGATTTCCCCTGCCTGCTTGTTTTTCTCCAGGTTGCTCTGAGCCTTTTGAATGGCAAGACCAAAACATCTTAATGCAAATACTTTTTGTGCCATCCTAGGCAGTAGTTATTTCTAAAGTCGAGCATGCTGTGTTGTGTTGAGGCTGTTCTATGCTGCTCAATGGCGTCCTGATGTTTACCTGTGCCTACAACTTTTTATATAGTTTTCCTTATCCTGTGTTAGTACTGCTATCTGCTTTAAAGATGCACAGTGAATGGTGATGCTTCTCTCCTCCATATCAAACACAATGCTTCCCTTTAGACTTTATAGTTCCATGCACCCCAGGTGCTGTTATTATCAGTCCTGACATCATTCATGTAATATGATGGGCCCTGTCTTTCCACTTATCTATAATGGATAGGATGGATCTATAATGGAGAGGAGACTTTGAATCATTTAATCTTCCCAGCACAGCAACACCTTTTCTTTAAAAAGTGACTCTCCTCTCTCTCCATTTCTTGTTTTTTTCCTTGTCTAATATCTCGTGCATTATATTTATCCCCCAGTTACTTTACTCTGATTCGTTCTACTGTTCCCTTTTGTTTTGTTTTTCCTGTGTATCTGCCTTTTCCTCTCTCTTCCCCTACCCCTCCCATTTTTTGTACCTGTGCAGGGTGCTGATCCAGGCTCATAGCAGTCAATGAAAAGGTTCCATTGACCTTATCATGCCTTCAGTTAGGACCAGGTAGCATCTCTCCATCTGCACACATTACTTGAGCAGAATTTGGTGAGGTTTAGCGTGGTGTCTGAGGTTAATTTACCCTCAAAGCTGAGCAGGCTTAAGAGTAAGACAGCAAAGAAAACACATCTTTAGTAAAATGTAATGTCAGGCTTTGAGGGACAAGATTAAAAGCAAGGTCTTAAAAGTGCAAACAGATTTAAAATACAATTCTGTCTTAAACTGAACAAGTCTGTTATTTAGCTACTTAACCTTTGTCTCATTAAGTCCCGGTGAGGTATCCCTGCCTTCAGAGCAAGATTCTAATGCTTCGGTTAGAAGTTCAGTTATCTCCTATGGACTGCAGGGGGGTTAGACTAGATGACCTTTAAGGGTCCCTTCCAATCCAAACCATTCTATGGTTCTATGGCACTCAAAGGAAAATCTCAACCTGATCTTTTGATCTGTGGTGAATCAACTTCAGATGCCAGGGATCCTGTTTGGATAGAGTAGTTCTACATAACTACCTGCATTCATGCATCTTTAGAGCTGAGGAGTGCATAGAAATAGGAGTGTTCTTGGTGGCATATAATGATGATATTTGAAGCTAGCATTCACCAACTGGACAAATTTCCTCTGCTTGGAACCAGTCATGTGAGTTATCTTTTCTCCAGGGACTGAATGGCTTGAATGCTTTGGGTTTGTTTGGTTTATTTTTTCATCTTACTGGACTATGAGGCACCATTGGAGTAGATCTGAAGGACAGGCTGCCCAAGTGTGTTTCCTTCCTTGGGCAACTTGGGCAACAGTAAGTGCCAAACACCTTTCCCTGTATCATTGTGAGAGTGTTTTCTAGCCACATTTATTTAGAAAAGCTTAGATAGTAAAGATCAGAGGATCTCTTCCTCCACCAGCTCCATGGCTTCTCTTGAGTCACTCTACAGATTCCTACAGAAATACTACTAGGGTCTGCTTGGAGATGGTCAAATGTGTTTGTTTCATCTCCTTTTGCTGTGCTCCACTTGGTAGCTGTGCGCTGCCCCAGAGATAGCCAACAGCTATCCCATAGGCTGATACACATCAAACTGTGTCCTGGCTGTATAAAAGTAGAAGAGGCGGCAGGGCTATGACAAAAGCATCAGGCTTGTGAACAAGAGAAATGCAGTTTAATTGTTCTGGATATACCTGGGTAATGCATCTGAGTTGATGACATATAACAAATAGCAGAGTTACAGGTAATCTGGATAGAGATGGGGTTTTCTTTACTTACTGGAATTCTTTTTGGCAAATGTTTTCATAATTTCCCTTGAGCTGCTACTAGTCCTATCCAAGGTGGCAGGTAGTCTTGCTAATGCTTCAAAGAAGAAAAGAAACATAAAACGTCTAAAGCAAATATAATAGCTTGGAACTAGGTTGTAAGAAATGCCTTTGAATTGAGCAGTGAATTTCATTAAATCTTGCCAAACATTCAAAGCCAGTATCAGCTTCCCAGTCCCTTTATTTGCTATCAGCACTTGAAATCAGCATAATATTTTACCTTCACCCTTGGTTGCAGAGCATAATGGACAAGACCATAATTTGCGAATGTCATTGCTATTAGGAAAGAGAGAGAAGAAAGGCAGGAATAAAGGGGAACAAGGTTGGCTGGGAGCTGGTATCTCCAAAAGTAAACAGACTTCAATGGTATGATGGGAGAAGGGAAAGGGATGGGAAAAATCAGCCTCTCATAATTTAATTAAAGTTTTACATCTCCTTAAGAGCTGTGGATACAGGCTGCCAGGCTGAGGGCTAATATTTAAAGGTCATTTAAATGGGCAGAGATGTTAATCCTTGAAGGGACAAAGCTGAACTTTGTCTCACAGCTCTTGCCTACATGCAGAGATGTTACCTTCCTTCCCTGCAGTAAATAAGAGCTTTCAAATTATTGCTTTAGAGTGGGATTACACTTAAACCAGCAACACCTGTGAACTGCAGGGGAGGGGATTGGCTTGTCATAGGGTCACCTCTAAGAAAAGTCACAGTTTGCATCAGAGCAACAGAATTGGTAAATTGTATTATGGACAGAGTGAGGGTGCTGTGAACCACAGAGATGTTGGTGTGCTGTGTGGAAACTGCTTATATGTGAACAAGACATTGCAGTCCATGGGCCACAGCAGAACCAGATTCTGCAGTGGGTAACACTGGTACCTTGTCACATTGTCCACTTGGCTTTTGATGTATGTTAACAGACTTTATTAGGAACTTTTCTTACATGCTTTTCTAACAGATCGTGGTATTTCTTTATATGTTCTGAAAGAATAAGGAAATTATTTAGAGAGGCCTTTAGTCTAAGAAATAGTGAAATAAAAGCTGAGCTTGGGGTTGGTTTGATATTAATCTTTGTATTTGCTCAGTCCTTTTAGGAGTAGTTTTCTATTGTATTTCTACTTGCCAGCATGTTTGGCTCTGTTTTGGACTCTTCTAGTGTGTACCAAGGCATTTTAGCAGAGATCTGTGGATGGTTTGAGTAGACATAGAATAATCAAATCATTCTGGTTGGAAGAGCCCTTCAAGATCATCAAGCCCAACTGTTAACCTAGCACTGCCAGGTCACCAGTAAACCATGTCCCTAAGTGCCACATCTGCACATCTTTTAAGTACCTCTGAGGATGGTGACTTCACCACTTCCTGGGTAGCCTGTTCCAGTGCTTCACACACATTGACACATAAACCAGTGTCAATCCCAACAGGAAAGAGGGGGGAGTAAGGTGTTTTTTGTGAGCAATTACATGTTGAAAAAGTATTTCTGTAGGTCTGAAAAAATAACTGTTTTTTTAATGTTAAATAAAAGTATGAGAATAGAAGTCCAGTTATTTTTTCGCTCTGAATGGAAATTCTGTTGTTATTTTCAATTAGTTGTACTCCCTGATATAACTGTGGTCCAGGAAGATACCACACACTTATGTCAAGGAGTGTTTGGGTCTTATTTTTTTACTAGTCACACTGGGGAAAGATGAGTTTCTGAATGTAATCCAATGACTCTTTATGTGGAGTTGTACCTATTGAAAGGAAGTGGTGTTAACACACAGGTTCTTGGCAGAAATACATTTGCTAATCTCAGTTGAGCAGCTGTTGTCCTGAAGATCAGGAGAGGTGAGCCTAAAGGTAACCTAATCTGAAGAGCCTTTATGAAACCGTAACAGAAGTTGTCATGTTTTCATGTAGAATTTTTGGCAGAAACATCACAGCATTTGCTGATTTCCCATGTGTTTGCTATTGCTAATGTTTTCTGATTTGCTGAATGAGTAACATGGGAACTATGGATTATGAGGAAAGAAGGAAATTCAGATAACAGTGAAACTAGAGTAACTTGGAATGGATCTTGTGATATTGCCAGAAACCCCAAGATGGCATTAGAGACCTTGCTTTCCTACATTAAAAATGTATGAAATATTCTTAGTGACTCTTATTATTTCTTTGTCTTCTGTTCATAACTGATTCTCCTTTATTTATACTTTATTTTTCCCCAAAGTATTCCTACTTTACAACCTTTTTTCTTCAAGCATCAAGTGCAAGGCATTGAAAATACCAAAGATGCTACATTCAGCGCATGTACTGCTCCATACAATCAGGTATCCTGCATAGTCTTCCACTGATCACTGAGTTAGTAACACAATATGTTCAGGCTAACTAAGGGAAATGTTTTCTCAGGGTGAATCTGGGATCCTTATTTAGGTTTTTATTCAGCCTTTGCAGTGAAACTAGATGATTGTTCTACATAATGATGTAGCATGCATCAAGATCTTGATGTGCTTTAGATAGCGGCGTTTCTTGTGAGTGGAGAAGCTTAAATGAGATATCCAGCTCATCTCATTTAAGTGCATTCATATTTCAGACTAGTCGAAGAGATTCAAGTGCCTATCTTCAATTAGAATGAGTAGGAGTTGGATGTGATGTGGAGGTTTTGGGAAGCCTGTGCTCTGTGAAGCTGGCTGAACTTCATAGCACAGAATTTAGAACATTCAGAAGACATTTTTTGTAATCAGTCTTTTCATTTGTACGTACATACGTAAAGGGAACACTGCATTTGTTTTCAGGACTACAACTATGTGAACCTTGGAAGGAAAGGAAATTATAAAATTCCTATACTGGAGGCATCTTTGATCTATAATATGGACCATTGGTTCATTCCAGCCCAACGTTCAAAACCTTTATATCTGTGTTTTATGCCAGGGTGTACCAGAATCAGAAACTTTTGGGAATCAGCTGTTGTTTTGCTAGTTTGTGATGTTTTGCTTTCTGATTTCAGCCACCGTTGTTCATTGAGTGGGGATGATCTGAACAGACAGTGGTTGACACCCAGTTCCCAGCTCCATCCAACTATTTACCACGCCAAAGGTCTTCTCTATTATCTGCACAGCATTGGCCGGGCTCCTCTGGTGAGTCTTTTCTAGGATGTCTTGTGAGTTACTGTATATGGAGTGCTTACTGTAGTCATGTGAACACTCTTGTTTTAGAGCTGGAGTGATTTGGAAAGCATCATGTGCTGTTATGCTTTCATCTTACAGAATTGTTTGGTAAGTCTTGGATATTTATTACTTACTGAATCATCTAATCAACTCCAAATCTCTGCACACCTGGAATAAATTTCTCAAAGCTCTTTAATGTCCTCCAAGTATTCCAACTAAGCTAAGTATTGTGAGTAGGTTATTGCTATCTTCATGGCAATGAATGATAGGAGAAATTCCACAAATATTTAGTCTGAATGGGCTTTGTGAAAGCTCATGTCGGAACAACATTCACCATCACAAAAACACAGGATGCAGTCCTCAGATTGTCTGAACTTATGTGCTACTTCGGTCACGGTAAGAGAATTTCTGGTTTTGGGAGGTACCAGAAATTGATGAGACTGAGTCATGTCTCAAAGATGCAAGTGGGATAGCTGGATAGTGGGATAGCGCTGAGATCTGTCCCATCTGCTCAATCTTGTTGCCCAGCAGAATGAAAAAATAGTTCTGAGACCTCAGCAGAAAAATCACAGGGAGATTCACATGTTAACAAACAGATGTGAATGCACAGGCTGGTAGGTTGACTGGTCATAGCTACAGTCAGGCAGGAAATGTCCAATAACACCAATTCCCTCTGAGTTTGATGAGAAAAGCCCCAGACAACATGAAAATGTCTGTAAGCTTCTTTGAGTGAATTCTTGTGGGAATGTGGGTTTTGGCTAAGGCAACATCCCTGAAATTCAACTCTGCAGGCTGAGGAATATTGTGGAAACCCAACTCACAGTTGTTAATTTACTCACCAGCCTTTGGTTCAAAACGGTGTACGATCAGTCTTGTTTGCCCTGCTGTTTGCTATCTGGCCCTTTTTAAAACACAACCATCCTTGTCATGTCCAGGTGGATAAAGATGAACACTCAGTGCAAGTTTTCATCATTGCTGGGTGAAGGGAGACTATTGATCCTCTCATCTCCCTCACTCACAGGCTGCATGTCAGACTTGGTAAACTGATTTTTCTTTGCCTTTGAAGAGTACATTGATTTTAGTTTATACATGCTCAAAAATGCCTTTTCCCACTTCCAGAGGAGAGCTAGGTTTCTTCTTTTTTTTTTTTCTTTTTTTTTTTTTCTTTTTTTTTTTTTTACCACCAAGATCCCATGGAGCCAAGTTCACTGATAGCCAAATGATTTCTGTGAAGTGATTCAGTTTCGTTTATCCTAGGGTTGCGCAAGCAGTTTCTTGAAAGCAAAGAAAAGCTGCTTGAGGGAGAAAAGGGAAAGAACTTTAAAGTTAACAGCCTTTCAAACCAAGGCATTTTAATTGGTAAGTTCTATAGACAACAGCCTGCCAAGTGCTGGGTTTTTTGGCTCTGGGAACCCTAGTAAGACAAGGGACTGGAAGCACTGTGGCATTTCAGCCCCCTACAAGATGGAATCTCCTTTTGACTGAGAGCAGCAAAGTGGTGGGAGTGTTGGAGACGTTTTGTCTGTGAGAAGCAAGGTCCAATGGGGAGAGGACCTTCAGCACTTGTGGTGAGAAGCTTCTATGATTTAGAAGTTACAGCTGACATTGCAGTTGCAACAGGTACCAGGGAACCAGCAGCTTGTACAGAGAGGCTGAGCTGTAATGAAGAGTGGGATGCTCTTGGAGGAGACAGAGACAACTTCCTTGGGACCAGGAAGCACTGAGTGGAGTTTGCTGCCATTCAAAGGCATTCTATCAAACTTGGAAACAAACATCTGCCTGCAAGGATGTAGCTTATTGTGAGGAAAAAACTCTAGGCATGTCTACCTCAGAAACTCTGAGATTCAAATTTCTCTCACAGTGCTATTAAGGAAAAAATGAGACACAAAAAGAAATTTAAAATGTTTTGTTTTCCAACAGATCTTCTTGCTTTCCAGTTCTATTTTGCTTTTCCTTTATTTTAAAAGGTGCCTGGTTCTGTGACTCATGAGGGGTGGTGTTCTTTAGTTACAAAGCAGTACTTACCTTTAGGGTGTTCAGTGCTGGCAAATAGCTTTAAATAGATAATAATTTACACATGTATCCTGAGTCATATCCCAGTAAGGGCAAGCCTTGAGGGTTTAACTGATTTGTGTGTATTCGTGTCCCAGGCATATGGAAGGACAGGCTGGAGAGAAAGGGCTGATGGGTCCCAAGTTTGCTTAGTGTTTGTCCAGACATATCCAAGGAAGAATTCTGTATTTGGTGGTCAAACTACAAAATATAACTTAACCTTGACTGAATGGGGAGACATAAACTCCCCTGTAGTGTAACAAAGAGGCAGAAGAATGTATTATAAAAAATAGAGTATAAAAATTGGGAGTGACTGCAGTATCCAGCAAACTTAAATGAATTATAACTCTATGCAACTTGCAAGTGGAATGAAAGCATTTCCAGTAGCACCGATGCTGCTACACTGGAAGATGGTGATAGTCAGTGAAGGTTTAGATTGGATATTAGGAAGCATTTCCCCACAGAAAGGGCGATTAGACACTGTAATGCACTGCCCAGGGAGGTGGCAGAGTTGGCATCCCTGGAGATGTTTAAGGAAAGATTGGATGAAATGCTCAGTGACATGGTCTAACTCATGTCGTGGTGTTGGCTCATAGGCTGGGCTTGATGATCTTGGAGGTCTATTCCAGACTCAATAATTCTGTGATCCCATGGCCTGAAACAGCAGACATATTACAGAACCTGGCTTTGATAATCCTTTACCAAAAAAAGAAGTGTCATTCCAGCTCATAGTGATGTGCTCATATTTCTTGAGGTGCAGAATTATAGACCTGCTACTGATCAGCCGGCCCTGCTATCTGACTATCTGATCATCCCTGTGTGGTTTCTGATACATAAAATAATAGTTTAGGCAGATAATATATTGAGGTTTTTGTGTGTTGGTAATTCTGTAACTTGGCAGGTAATTGATACCAAATTGAGCTGGTTTTTCTGCCTTGAAATAAGACGAAAGCTATAAAATACTCCTTGATATTCATAGAAATAAATTCTAGGTGGTAGCTGTGGTTAACCTAAGCTATGACTGTGCATTGCTGATAGCTGAGATGAAACACTATCTGGAAAAATGTCTGTCATTAAGAGGATCAATAAATGCAGCTCTTTGGAAGGAGACGTTTCAGAATAGTTGCATGTGGTTCAGACAGAGTTACTTCAAGTGCAAGGGCTGCATAAGCCCTGCAAAACTTGCACAGAGCCTAAGAGGGCTGAATCTCTGGGGTCTGTGCAATGCTGGCTTTTTTTCCTTTGGAAATGATGGTGGTTGTAGGTTTGCACCAATGAGCAGCTCTCAGACTGCTGTGTTGGTCCTCCCCTTTCTGCCTTTGCTGGGTGGAAAGGTTGTGAGTAAACCAGGAGAAGTTGTTGCTGGGTAGGTCCCTCTTCACATGCTTTGGGTGTAAAAAATGTGTGCTGCAGGGATGGGGGTGTGCAGACCCAGAGCCCTGCAAAGAGAGCTGGAGGTGAGTGGTGGTGCAGAAGGGAAAGTTGACAGGTCCAAAAATGAAAAGGAGCAGTGTATAAGCTGTAAGATACATTTAATTGTCCACCAGTGAGATGTACATGCTCAATTCCTAGATAATTAAACTCCCTGACTTGCTGCAGCTAAACTTAGTTACTGTGTAGCTGGTAAATAAACATACTAGGATAAATCTTGACCTAACAGTTGGTGGAAGAAGCTCTTCTACTCCATCTGTTTCTCTGCTCTTGTATATGTATTTATGTAAGAATATGTACAATTTTTTACCCCCTATTTCTTCCCCATCTCTCTTTATATTGATCCACAATTCTTTCTGACCTTTCTACACTCATTCTTTTGTTTCCAACATAAGCATTGGAAAAAACTCTTTCAATGTAATCTTGAAGCTCCTTTCTACTCAGTGGTGAATACTGGTTCAAAATGAACCAATTCCTTCTCTTTAGAAAGTCTTGTCTTTTTATTGACAGATTTCTGAATATTCCTGATAAAGACATGGAGAATATATGTAACAGCGGTGTGCATATCGACTTCATATCTCAGAGGGCACTGAGATTGATTATTCTTTAAGACTTGGGTCAATATTTACCTCTTGGGTCATTAAATCGTGATTTTCATTTCTATAGGAGTCAATATCTGCCTATAAAGGCAATCAAAACTTCCGCTAAAGCTGGAAATGTGCTTTGCGCTGAGTTTATATGACAGCTGACATGAGAGATGGATTAGATAGACAGATAGATTAGTGTGTAATGAGATTATTTGCCATGAAGATAGGTCATGTTCTATGCTTGGCTTCCAGGAATTTGGGCAAAGATCTGACAGCCTTGTGCAATACAACTGCGCAGTTATATTTTCCTGAAAATTATGTAGCACAGGTTTTGAATTTAAAGAGGATAAAGTGATGATTAGTTGCCTGGGAAAGCACAGATTTCAAATCTCATGAGGATAAAGCAGGAGTTTAGAGGTAGAAAGAGCCTGACAAATTGCTCTGTTGTTCATGGTAACTTATGATACAACCCTTAGGTTCCTGAGTTGCCATGGATTCTTATACAGGTGTCATGTTTATTTCTGCTGCAGACAGAAATGCACTAGGCTTGACTCTGGATCCCTGAGATCATGTCAGATTGAATAAAGCAAGCAAGATACAGCTAACTGACAAAATTTGACACAGGTTATAGGTATGGCCCAAGGTCTAAGCTGCTCAGAAGAGACCTGAAAGAAAACATTAACACCCCCCTCAGTAGTTTACAGTGCTTATTATGAAGAACTAGGAAAGTTTTTTCTTTTTCAGTGTTTAAGTTTTCACCTTTTTTTATTGTTTCCTAGGTGTTCTGTGACTACCATGGACACTCCCAGAAAAAGAACGTGTTTCTTTATGGCTGCAGCATCAAGGAGACCTTGTGGCAAGCAGGCTGCATGGTTGACACAGGAGTTATCACAGAAGATGTTGGCTACAGGGTAGGTCTGCTTTGCTTCTTTCTGCAATTACTAGTATGTATGTGGAGCTACGCAGCTAGTTAAGATAAGACTAGCTCACAAATTTTGGAGGTAGATGCCAGCTTCCCTTACCTCAGAGGAGTACTGGTCCAGAGAGTTTCAAATAATGCATAATATCCTCATGCACTACATATTAGGAAGAATATTGTCAGTAGATGGGTGCTTATATATTTCATTTCAGTGAGATTCTGTGTTATAATCTTTGGCTACAGACTAACAGAAGAGACATTTTTGTGTGTTTTATTTGTAATTTTTAACAACAATTTGTGTCTCATAATTTCTAAATATACATTCGTTTTTGCCCTCTCACCCCACTGTGATAAGAAAATGGACCGGTGTTATGTAATGGTAACTGAGAAGATGACAATGTGCTGCTGTCCTACTCAGTGGAATTGCTTCATCACTAAATGCTCCTGGTCCCACTGAAAACACCAGAGCATTCAATGGATGTCAAACAGATCTACCATAGGGGAGTTATCTCCACAGCACGTGCTTGGTGCCATAGCTAGGGAAATCCTTCTGGAAATAGAAAGAAAAAAAAAGAACTAAAATCTGGTTTATTTCTGCTTTGTGCAAATGTTTCATTAATTGAACTGTTCTCTATTTCCTGCCTGTCCCTTTTTTTTGTGTGTCTGTTTAGATGATACTTTCCTCTTAAATAACAAATTTCTGTGGAAGAAAAGAATCTTACACACTCTAATTATAGTCTTAAAAAACGTTAATTTCACAAAACATTAATTGTGGCCTTAAACTGATTATAGAGGTATAGCTTGGTTCACTCCAACCTGAAAGAGGTTGAAAAGTCTTTTTCAGCTTATGTCTCTCTATAATTTTCATTACTTCAGTACAAATACTAATTATCCTCTCATAAGGATGCCACATCTTCTGTGTTCATCTGATGGTGTTGTACATAGAATACTGAAACTTTATTTGAAGAAAGTGTTCCAGCATTGGTCGTGAGGGGTCCCTGTGGCAAAC
>JAVSBS010026317.1:254140-285244 GCA_033124195.1 Coracias cyanogaster | reverse complement strand
GCCTTGAGCAACCTGGTCTAGTGGGAGGTGTCCCTGCCATGGCAGGGGGGCTGGAACTAGATGATCTTTAAGGTCCCTTCCAACCCAAACCAGTCTGTGATTCTGTGATTCTATGAATGCAATCAGGGGAGGCAAGGGGAGAGGTTGTGGCCATGTCCAAGCACTGGCATGTGGGTGAGGGAACAGTTTGGCAGTGCAGACTCTGCCTGCTCTACACCTACAACCAGCTATGAGGACATGGGGTCTTCTGGTTTTCAGGGGCAGCTGTGGACATGGGGCATCATACATGGGAATGGTTCATCCAGCCATCAGAGGATACTCCTTTGGGACCTTCTCGTTAGGTGTTTGTGTCTGCATCACTCCAAGAAGGGATCTGATGGCTAAGGGTTTATGCAGATGGCCCTTACCATGACGTGCTGTGGTTGTCTCCTGTCCTGCCAGCTGATGCTGTTCACTGGGGGCTAATGATTTAGTTTAAACCATGAGGTAATTTCTGAGAATGTCAGGTGGGACTGTGCTATGTGCGTGTGGTGCACATGGCTTCCTGGTCAATGCACATTTCTCCTGGGTTTCATGGAGCACATGGGTAATCCTGCTCTCACGATTGTCCCCTTTCACACACTGGTGCTTGGCCTGTGATCTTGAAGCCAGAATAGCCAGTGCAGTGACCTTCATGATTCTCTGGCCACTGCACCTGGGACCTGTCTATGTCCATCGTGCAACATGTCCCAGACACACAGCAGCCACCAGCTTGGTGCTGTTGGCATTGTTCTGGAGAAGGCACCAGGGCAGGGGTTGTACGTTCGCCTTTTCTGACTCACATTGATTTATGTCCCAACCTCCAGCCAAAAATACGCCCTGCTTGCATTGGCACTGTTGGAACAGATGCAGAGGGCTTATCAGCTGTCCCCGGGGACTTCCTGGCCCTGGGCCTCATCGTGAGGGTGTGACAGCCACGAGCTCCCTCAGGAACGAGGCCGTGTCCTCTCTCTGAGCACTGGGGTGTGGGCTCTGCTGCCTCTCTCGCGGGGCTGGCAGTGGGGCTCCGCACCTGGAGGTGCTGCATGCTGTGGGTAAAGTTCCTCCCCTGCAGACAGAGCTCTGCCTAATGGAGAACAGTCAGCCTCCCAGGCAGCTTGTTCTCATTGGGATGTTTGCCCATCCACCAGCCAGCACACTGTGCAACGTGATTCCTGGTGTCAACCGATGGGACATCCCGGGTGGGCCTGCAGATGTGTGATGAAGCACTAGTAGATGCCTTTGCAGAGCTAGGAAGGAGGTAAATGAACTGAAATAAAATCCAGGCTAAAATGAGCAGACTTTCCCACCCAGCCTTCATGCTGGCCAGGGACTAGCCCAGCCTGGTGCACCCCAACCTCCACCAGCTCCTGCTCTTCTCTGGATCTGCCCCAGCATTGCACAGTGCAGACAGCAGGAGGCCTTGGTGTGCCAAGAGCTACTCTTTGGGACCTAGAAGGCAGATGTGGGGCCAGTGACGGCTCTGTGCTGACCCTCTTCAGACACTCTACAGTGTTATCACTGCTGAGCATCTGCCTGGGGAGGTTCCTCATTGTCTGTCCTTGAGGGCTCTGCTCAGGAGAGAGAGGACCTTGTGTTGGCATGGTGTATCTCAGTGAGCATCATCCAGCCCACAGGCAGGCTCTGATCTTGAACGGGGAAGCTTCTCCATGTCTTTTTGCACGTTAGCAGCATGAATGGTGTCCAGTCTGCCATTCTCCATGTTCTCCATGCCCAGTAAATATCTAGGACACCTGTGAGCTCACCATACACCTACCTAAGTCAAGCTCCTGGTACCCTCCAATATTCCTTTGTGTAACATCCCTCTTGCCCTGTTAAAACTTGTGCAAAGCCATTGCTGCTCCCCCTGTCAGCATCCGTGTGGGCTTGGGATCCCCTGCGCCCCTGTCCAGCCTTGTCCCAGCCCTGCACATGGTGGGTGCTGAGGGCTGCCTGGGGGAGAGTCACAGAATCACAGAATAGTAGGGGTTGTAAGAGACCTCTGGAGATCATCTTGTCCAACCCCCTGCCAAAGCAGGTTCACGTAGAGCAGGTTATACAGGAGCGTGTCCAGGCAGGTTTGGAAAGTCTCCAGAGAAGGAGACTCCACAGCCTCTCTGGGCAGCCTGTTCCAGGGCTTTGTCACTCTCACAGTAAAGAAGTTTCTCCTCGTGTTGAGGTGGAAATTGCTGTGTTCAAGTTTGTGCCTGTTACCACTCATCCTATCACTGGGCACCACTGAAAGGAGACTGACCCCATCTTCCTGACACCCACCCTTCAGATGTTTGTAAACATTGACCAGATTCTCTCTCAGCCTTCTCTTCAGCTCAACAGCCTCAGGGCTCTCAGCCTTTCCTCGTAATGGAGATGTTCCAGTCTCTTAGTCATCCTCATACCCCTCTGTTGGACTCTCTCCAGTATTTCCTTGTCTCTCTTGAACTGGGAAGCCCAGAACTGGACACAGGACTCGAGATGTGGCCTCACCAGGTCAGAGTTGAGGGGGAGGAGAACCTTCCTTGACCTGATGGCCACACTCTTCTTAATGCAGCCCAGGAGACCATTTGCCTTCTTGGCCACAAGGACACATTGTTACCTCATGGTGAATTTACTGTCCACCAGGACGCTCTGCTCTGGCTCTGCCCTGGGAAAGGTAGAGCAAAGGCAGGACCTGCAGAAACCTGTGATATTCCACTCTGGCTTGCTCTGGGTTGGGTCTCCCACCTTCTCCAGGATGTGCCTACAGTGCCAACCACACTGCCCAGGGGTCTGTCCTGCAGCAAAGCTGTCCCGGAGCCCTCAGAGCTGTCACTCAAGTGCAGCAGCTCACAGCTAGCTTCTCGGTCTCCCTGGGCCAGTCCTCAGGGATTTCTCTTCTTATAGTCCTCCAATCCCATTAATGGTAGAGCTGGTTTGACCCTTTATGTTATTTTTCAGGCCTCCCAAGGCCAATCCATCCCCACTTGCTGCTGTAGCCAGCGGAGGGGAAGAAAACAAAGTGGCGAGGGCCTATTGAGGGTGACAGTGGCATGTTGTTTAGAGAGGTTCTCATCTTGTTTAGAAAGGCTTCTTATCATCTCATCACAAACTCCTCGTAGGATGCCGTCATCTTAGGATCAGTTTGTGAGCAGCAGGGTGATGCTGTTCCCACTGTGCATTACAGTGTATGATTCCCAAACTGAGTTTTGCAGTTTTCCTGCATTTCTAGAAGCCGAATTGCTGCTGAAGTAGGGCAGATGATCAGGAAATTGGGTTGAGCGCCTCATCATAGGAGCCGGTTTCCAGGCATTCCTGCAGGGACTTGCTGAAAGGCAGAGGGACCTGGGGATGAAAGAGCTGAAGAGAGCACATGGACCCAGTTGGGTGCAGATGCAGATCCTGCACATGTCTGCGCGTGATGTTCCCTGTCTGCACTGCAGGCTAAGGCCATAAATCAAAGTGGATCACTAGGAGGAGGGCTGTCAGAGTAGGTCATTTCGCAGGGCTCTGACATCGGCCAGCCAGCTGCTGGACGGGGCGTATGGAGTTTGTTTAACTACCAGCAGCAGCACGTATCGCCTTGGGTCCGACAGCTCGTTCTGCAGTGCAAGTAACACTAACATGCGTTTGCAGTTGATGGAGGGTTGCGATGCCTTGTGGGATTTGCTTTCAGCTCAGGAAACGTTCCTGAGAAAGTCTTTCCCCTCTCAGAAGAAGAGGCCTGACTCCCTTCTGAGGTGGGACGATGAATAACAACTCTCCAGAGAGGTGGCAAATGCTGTGAAACAGCCTCAGAAAGCTGCGAGCTCCAGCTCAAAGGACCCCGCTGTGTTCTGTCCCTGGAAAACTCGCAGGGTCTTATTTCTGCTCAACAAACAGCACGTAGGCATCTCCACCAGCGGCTGTCATCACCACCCCGAGGAGCCATCCTGGCACGCCATCCCGAGTCCCCAGGCTCAAGGCTGACAAGCTGCTCCCTCCCCGGAGATTGCCTCTCTCTGCTGCGCAAGTGCAGATGTCCCGGTGCCACACGGCCCTCCACTTCTTTCTGTGGTGGCCTGGTGAAGGGCAGACGTGGTTGCAAATAGCTCATGGAGAGCCGAGCTGCTGTCAGCACAGCCAGGTCTGCTGCTCCCTCCTGTCTCACTGCTGAGTGGAGCTCCTGTGACAGAAATGGCCCTTTCGGTGCTATTCCAGCTTGGTAAATTCCTTGTGCTTGTGCTTACACATCCCTGTGCTGCTGCTCCATGCTATCTCTATTCCTCCAGAGCTTTTCTGCAAGGTGGCTCCACACCTGCATCTCACCAGGCTCTGAGATCAAGTCCTGCAGAGTAGCCAGTGCGTCTGCATCCTACTACAGTGCTTCAATGCAGGAAAAGTCTCCTCCTCTCTCTAGCAGTGCAATCAAAACAGACATGAGGAAGTTCCATCTAAACATGAGGAGGAACTTTGAGGGTGGCAGAGCCTGGCCTAGGCTGCCCAGAGAGGTTGTGCAGTCTCCATCTCTGGAGACATTCAAAACTTGTCTGGAGGTGATTCTGGGCACCCTGCTCTGGGTGACCTGCTGGAGCAGGGGGGTTGGACGTGATGATCTCCAGAGGTCCCTTCTAACCCCTATAATTCTATGATGGTGCATAACTTCTTTACCTGTTCCTGACAGGGACTGTCTCATGTCCATGTGGAACCCAGTGCTGTGGGGCCACCAGGATCTTCCCAGGGCCCAAGAGGGTGGATAATGTTGCTGCATGGGACTCTCCCCATCATCCCAGAGCTCTGTCCTGCTGCCATGCTTCATCTTCAGAAGTGTGCAGTAGTGAAACACGGACACATGGCTCTTCAGAGGGGTTCCTAAACACTCCGTAGTTCAGTTTGAGCAAGAAAGATAGCAGAAATACACATCTTGAGCAGCAGTGCCAGCACTGGTTTCCTCCCAGGGAAACTTTGCTACTCCAGGTCTGCAGAGCTGTGGAGATCAGCAGAGGCAGAGGGCTGAGGGGCAGCGGTGGACCATGACCGCTCCTTGAAGATGTATCTAGTAACTGCTGTGTCCCATCTGAGACACCTCCCACCAGTCTCGACTTGGATGAGGCATTGGTAGGGTTCTGAGTCCAAGCCCCAGGCTCATATGGCCTGGGCACAGAGCACAGACGGCGCTGAAGAGTGGAGAGGTCCTGGGCACAGCGTGATGAGGGCACCTGGGAAAAGGGACAGGTTGACGTTTGGGACCATGGCAGATGGTTTCCTCAGAGGGGAGGTGCATTTAGCTGAGCCCAGGGTGCAAGAGGTGATCTGCCACTGTGAGAAGAGCCCTGCTCTTACTAGAGCACGAGAGACTCTCACTGAAGCTGGGACATAAAGAGTGCGCTGAGGACTGGTGCTCGCAGTGGTTAACCCACAGCACACAGCCAGGCCCAGAGGAAGAGATAAGGGATGTCTAAGCGTGGAGTGGGAGGCGGCAGCTCTTTGGAGAAGAGTAGGATGTGCCAAGAGCCCTAGTTTTGTGCTCTGTAGCTGTACAGCAGTCTTGACAGTAAGCCCGTGCAGGCTCTTCAGTCGAGGATTTTCACCCATCCAGTGTACTCGGTGGTATCGGCTCCCCTGCGCTGCCTTCTCCAGGGCCATCCGGCTGCAGCACGCACGCTCTGGCTGCCCAGCTCCCCGGCCATTTGTCACTGAGAAATTTAACTTTCTGAAGTCTGCAAGCTTGCTAAGAATAAACTTAATAAATTAGTGAGCATATTTAAAGTGCACCACTGCTCGCTGATCTGGCATTTTAATCTACTCGTGAAGCTATCCAGAGTGTTTGCTCAGCGTGTGGCCAAGTTCTGAAATATTTGCATGCTGCTATTGTCAGTACATCTCCTGACCCTGTGCAAAAGGATGGCAGGAGGAGTGAATTTATAAGAATCTTCCACTGGCGAAGGTAGCAGAGCCGTTCCTGCTCACACACCCGGTGGAGTTATCTCCCTGAGATCATCTGCGCCTGTTATTCCGACCTGGTGGATGAGATACTATTAAACAATGCAGCTGTGTTTTATGTTCTGCAGGGCTACGTATCCTCTCCAGTGACACACATACTTTGCAGGTCAGTTGTAAAACACGTTTGGTGTTGGCACACGGGCAGCTGGAATGAACCGAAGCCACTCTTTCCACTTGGGAATGGAAATGACGACAATCGTAGCTGCAGGTTAGACTGGCAAGAAGTGCCCTGCCCGTCTCCTTCTGCCTTTTCCCTGTGGCTGCAGGCAGGTGGGCAGTGGAAGAGGGGACTTGTGCAAGCCAGACAAGGGCCAAACAGCTGCTTGCAGGGCTCCAGGAGCTGGTTCTCCTCCTCTCATCCTCTGCCTTGTGGCAACGGTGTGGATAATGGCTTTTCCATGGGCTGGCTTTTCTGCAAGCCACCTTCTTCCAGCAGCTCACAAGGGTTCATAAAGCCCTGATGAAATGGAGCAAGAAGCTCTTGGCTATCTATAGCCATGGTTGTGCTTCCTTCTGTGGCCATCTCCATGGTCTGGTCTGCACAAGGTGTAGGCTCTAGCTGTGTTGTCCTTACACACCTCCTGGAGCTGCCTTCACTGTGAGGACGCAGAGATTTCCAGTTGGTGGGCAGAGCCACAGTCTTCCTGGCTCCAAGGCACTGAAAAGGCTTCCAAGTTTCTCAGGGCAGAGCTGTGCAGGGATCCCAGGAGTCCCTGACCACTGTTTCACTGCACAGATGTTGACATTCTTAGGTAGTGGATTGTCTACTTATGTTTAGGCATCTACTTACTGGAAGATTACTTGCTTCCTGAGCACCACTGACTCTCCAGGCTATACCTGCTCCTGGAGGTGTGGAGGGTGACAGAGCAGTCTGACCCCAGGACAGGATGTCTCCCATCCTCCTCAGTTTTGAAAGGTCAGATTTTCTGGAAAAAAAAAAACTTGTGAACAATTCTTGATGTGTCATGAAATAGAGATTAGAGCAGCTCTTCCCATGCTTGGGGTCCTGGAAGACCCTTCACAGCCTGGTCAGAGGACAGATGAGTCCTCTGTACATGATGTAGATAGGAGGAGATAGGTTGGGTGCAGCTGAAGAACCAAAGAAGACGTGAGCATCTGGGAAGGTGGTAGTTGCTTGAGGGAGGGAGCGAGGAAGCGGGTGGGACAGGATGTCAGATGGCAAGCTAATAGCTGCGTTTGGGCCACCATGAGTCTGGTGTGTTCCTGCTTGAACATCTAAAGAGACTATAACAGGCCACTTGATGGGTGGGATTAGGGGAAGTTAGAGTTTAGGTAGGAATACACAGAGCCCAGCTTTGAGAGGAAACCTAGTTTTCAGTTAATCTGGGATAAAAGAACTCTAAGACTTTGAAAAGAAACATTGTCGAGAATAAAAGCCTTATTTTTTGAGTAAAAGTAAATTTGGAGGAGGATGGAAAAGAAGATTCATGAAAGAAGAAAACAGAGGGATTAGAGCTGTAAAGGGCAGGGTGAGGTGGAGGCCACAAATGCCCTGGTGTGACATATCAGAAGGGGAAGGGAGTCACCAGGACTGCCCAATGCTCAGTTAAAGGTGCACCTGGTCAGCTTCCATCCCTTCCTGAATTCACAGCGTATCACCTTTCAGACTGTTCCTTCTAAAATTGACCATAATAGACCCTTCATGTTGGAGGCCTGTTCAGCAACCTTGGGTCCAGCGAGTGACACAGTCCCACCACAGGACCTTGTGTCTGCATCAAGTTCAAGACACCCATAGCTCACAGGCTGCAGGGGCAAGGAGGTCCTAAGGAGCTGGTCTCGGAAGGAGGAGGAGAGGTTGCTTCTGCCATGCTCCATGATTTAACAAAGCTGCTGTGATAATTGACCTCTTTTGCTCTGTGAGATCTCTGCAGGCCTAAGAAATGGCCATAGTTTTTTTTGTAGCAACTTACCACCAGGAAAAATGCCCACATTGAAGCTTTTCCTGTCAATGAGGCATGACTGAAAGGGAACAGTGGGACTTGGTCCCTGCCCATAACTATGAGCAGAGTCAGCAAGAGTAGCGATGGCTTCATTTTCAGAGTTCCTTTCCATTGTTTGGTCTAAGAGGCCTTCAGATACCTTTGTGACTATCTAGTCTGGCCAACAGGTATAATCTGAGCCCAGATTTATTCCTGCTTGAATCAGAGCAAGCAACCAAGCATGATGTAACGTTTGCTAATGATGAAGATTCCTACACTGCCTCAGTAAATTATTCCAGTGGTTAATTACCCGTGCTGGTATGCCAGTAAGCGTGATGCCATGACACTTGTTTCAGTTTGCCTGTCTTCAGGTTCCAGACATTGGATCATACTAATACTCTGTCTGTGAGGTTGGAGAGGCTTCTGTGGGGAAATAGATGTAAGAGCCCAGCACCTATTTTTTGGCAGGCAGAATAGATTGAGCTCTGGAGGTCTCTCTTTGCGAGGTTAGTTCTCTTTAATCATCCCCCAAGCTCTCAACATTCTCATGCATGATGGTAACCAGAACTAGGTGGTAGGTGGACATGGGCACCCAGATGCAGGGTAGGATATTTACTGACCCTGGCCCAGGGAATGTGCTGGCCTTTTGGTCTCCTTCACGTGTGAGGAGGGTACAGCCAGCTAAAAGCTCCACCAGCCTCCCTAGGGTCTTACAGTCACCGCTTCCCAGGACAGAGCACCCTGACGTGTGGATGTGGCCGATAATCGGCTGTCCTGTTCCTAGACGTGTGACTATATTTGGCTATATTAACTATCTGCTTGTACCCAGTTTAACCAGCAACCCAGGCCATTCTGCAGCAATGATCTGGCTTGGTCTCTATTTGCTGGTCTCACAATCTCAGTGTCATCAACAAACGTTACTACAGATGATTTAATATTTTTTTCAGATCATTGATAAAAACATTGAAGAGCACAGGGCCAAGAGCCGACCCCTGGGGAACTCCACTAAATCCACCCCTGCTGGGAGAGGAGTTCCCAGCTACAATCGCCTCTGAGACACGTCACCCAGCCAGCTTTTAATCTATTTAATATGTGCCATGTTGATTGTGTATTGTTCTAGTTTCTTCGTCAAGATGTCACACAGTACCAAGTCAGTTGCCTTCCAGAAGTCTATTACACCACCAATATTGCTTTTATCAATCAAAGTTGTAATTTCAGCAAAAAGCTGCATCTTAGCTTGACATGTTTTGTTTTCCGTAGGTCTGTGTGAGTTAGTGTTAACCATTAGTCAAGCTCAGGCCTGATGGGGCTCTGAGCAACCTGACCTAGGTAGAGATGTCCCTGCTCGTGTAGGGAGGTTGGACCAGATGACCTCTAGAGGTCCCTCCCAGCCTAGAACATTCTATGATTCTATGTTTCTTTCACTGACACCTCTAGCTGTTGCTGCTGTAGCAGCCTTTGGAGGTGGCTGTCCAGAGCCGCTGCCAGGCTGGCAGCCCTACCAGTACCTGGTCCAGCCAATACTTCTACACCCATCGGCAAACGTGAGCTTGCTTCTTTTGCTGTCGATTGCTCTTGCGCATCCATCCAGGGATAGACTAAGACAACCAACATCTTCAGAGGAGCTATATTTATTCCTTCTCCATTGAGAGAAATTGCTTCTCATTAGCTTCAGGTTTGCAGCCCATACATTGTCCTCAGCTCTGGGCTTTCCGTATCAGTTTTCTACAGCTTCTCTCTTCTCATTCATTATTATCAGTTTCCACTTTCTTAAGTTATATATGGTTTTCTTATTTTTCACGGTTGTCTTCACTTCCCTCACAAGCCAGAGTTGTCTTTTTTTTTAAACCAGCGTTGTCTTCTTTCTCAATTGTGGGATTGTGGTTTTGGGGCAATGCGCAAAATGTTTTTTAACAATTCCCACTCAGCATTCACATTTTTCTGATTAAATTCCTTCTCCCAATTGATTTGGCTTGTAATTGTTTTCAGCTCTGTGAAACTGAATCGTTTTAGCATTAAGTAGATATATTTTCAGAACAGAGCTTCACTTGAAATATTCACTTTATTGTCATTTTGCTTTCCAGTTAAATAAAATGAAACACTGACTCTTAGCGACATTTGGCATATGTTTTAGGGTCACAGAACTGGGAAATGGAAATTGTTCCTGAGAGACGTTGCTTTCATAAAATGTTTTTTGTCAAAATATATATTAATTTGAATAAAATGAGGCTTGCCTAAAATGCAGCAGCGTGAGGATGGCATCGTCCCTCTTTTGGCAACTGAAGTTTGAGGCATTTAGTCCAGAAGTTTTTTGGTTCTCCAGATTTCCCCAACATTTTGAGTTTGGCAGCTAGACTGAGAAACTCTGTAATCACTTTGGGGTTGTTCAGATTTCACTAGAAACCGAATTTCCTTTTTTTTTTTTTTTTTTTTTTCGGTAGGAAATGTAAATTTCCTTTTGAAATTGTGAGTTTGATGCCTCAAATACCGCATTTCATTGACAGAACATTAGAGCAAGTGGTTGTGACTTGTTCTGTGGGGGAACAGAAGGGAATGTCCCTTGTGAGCTGGCCAGCCGGTGGCAGGACTACTCCGTCCCAGAAATGGGTCCCGCTGTTCACTCTCCAGACAGAGCAATGGTGCAGTGGGTGAGCGACTCTTCTATCCACCAAAGAGACAGGGAAATACTGTCCTGGTCCAGCAGCCAAACCACCCTGTGTGTGGTGGAGAGCTCACGCATTCCTGTGGGAAGTGAGTGAAGACCAACTGAGGAGAAGATACCAGACCTCCCTCTGCACCTTCCTCGGGGCTGTTGCCAGCTTTGCATGTCAGGCGGTGCACTTGGGGAAGAGGGCAAGTCCAAAGTGGTTGCAGACCAAGGCTGGTTGCTCTGTGATCAGGCTGCTTTAGGAGAAGGCAGGAGAGGGCAGGTGGCCACAGATGCAGCTGGTCAGGCCACTGCAGTCACTTCCTTGCCTGAAACCCACAGAGAACCAAGAAGAGCAGGAGAGTGGACTGGCCACTCGAGCCATGGGGTTGGGTCTCTGCTGACCCACAGGAGATGTCCAGATGACTAGGAGAGGAGGTCTAAGCACAATCCCTGTCTGTGCACCCTCCTGATCAGGACATTTTGGTTGTATGGAGCCTTCGTGAGCTTTCCCTCACCCCTTCTCTGGCTTAGACCCCAGGGTAGGCTGAGCTCTGTCGTACAGCCTCTGCTCACCCCAGACATGGCTCGCTGCCTCTGGAGGTGAGATTACAGGACTTAATGTGTCTTATTCTCATGAGTCACTTTTTCATTCACACATTAAGTATCTGCAGAACCATTTACTGGCTTTCAAGGACCAGAAGGAATCATCTGCTCTGACCTCTGCATATCAGGCCAGGGACTTTCATCTGCTGATTCTTGCATCCTGTCTGCAATGTCTAGTCAAGAAGAAGCATTTCTTTTGCAATGAGGTACCCGGTCTTGAATTAAAGCCCTCTTGCTGAAAGGCAATCTGCTGCATCCCCAGCCAAGTTGATCCAATGGGCCAATAGTGCTCCGTGTTAAAAGTGCATTGCATATTTCTGTGTAGATCCTGGGGTTCGCCTGCCAGATTAAAGAACACTCTGCCAGAGAGGTCTCCCTCCCACACTGGTGTTGCTGGATAACTGGAGACACTCCTGCTTGCCTGCAGAAAAGAAAGCCCATTATTCCTGGGAGAGCTCCTGGTTTTCTCCAGACCTTTTGAGCTCCCAGAGCCCAAGGCAGCCTAGGCTTCTCTCCCAGCTCCCATCCTTCTCCTCTTCTGCTTCCTACCCTGAGGAGAGCCACAAGACTTACACATGCTTCTAAGGGCAGCATTTCTTTGATGGGATTCTTCCTCATGGCTTCCCTTCCCCATATCCCTACCTGGGAGATTTTATTGATCTATCTGTAATGGACATTCCTTCCTCAGCCACATTACCAAGTGTTGTTTCACCCTATCATTGCCCCTGGGCTCAGCAGCAATGGGTTTCTCAGTCCTGATGATGGACAGACTTGAGGAACCTTGTCATGTTGACCAGTTCCTTCTTCCCACCAGGATTCCCCAGATCCTGAGTGCCAGCTACAATGGGGCACCCTGGTCACACTGTGAGACAGCTGCTCCCTTGGGGCAGCATAAAGCAAAGGCAGAGCTGGAGAGACATGCTCACTCTTGGCTCCCTCATACCCCAAACTTAGGAGCCTCTTGGCTGACCCTATGAAAGGGCCAGCGCACGTGAGACACGCTCCCAGGAGAACCCCCATGGCAACATCCAGGTCTGCTCATGCTCCCCCGCTCCCCACCGCCCTGGGTCACGTAACTCGTGTTCAGAGCAGGCCAGACAGACTCTCTGGCAGACTCTCTGGCATCGGTTTTTCAAGCCTGATTAATGGGGCCAACTCTCCTCCAGATTGAACTCAAGAAAATACCATTATCTCCTGCGCAATGACTCAGATATTGTATTGCAACATCTTGTTGGTAATGTCAGATCGCAGGCAACGATATTAAAAATGAGCATTTTGCCCTGGACAGGGTATTAACTATGAAATTAAATCTGTATTTATTGCCTTTAGCCACGAGCATCTAGACTCTTCCAGAATAAATGTTTTTAGTTCCGTGTGGGAAGATTCTGGCGTTTATAGGCCAGACGTTTCTAAGGGGAATATATACCCCGCGTGACACCCTGGACTGTAGGTTACCACGCCATGCGATGTCATCGCAGATATGATGAGCTCACAGCTCGCTATGCCGAGTCGAGATGAAACACACCCCGTGCCCTACCGTCGCTCAGTTCTGACCCAGTGCACATTGTAAATACCCGCCATGTGCACTTGCTTTAGTGTCTTTGGCCATGCCAGCGAGAGCAGGTCCCTGCAAGAGTGGGGATGGAAGGGCTGCTTGTGGGTTTTGGTCCATCCCCAACAACAGGGCACCAGCCCTGGCACCAGCGTGGGATTCGGCAGAGCTGGCGCTGGCACGACAGCACTTGTCAGCAGAAGGAGAGCCACCATGTTTCATACATGATGATAACCTGGTGTCCCTGGCATGGGAGCGTGTGGCATCCTCCCAGACAGGAGTGAGCGTGGCTTCCCTGGCAATGGGGAAGCCCCCAGCCTTCCTCCCTGATGAGCCGAGATGGAGGCACAGTGGTGATTTCATTTGGCATGGGTGGGTGAAGTGACCATGAACTCAGCATACACCCAGGGAGAGTTGACTACCAGCCCCCACAGCCTCCTGCTAGCGGTGCACCAGGACTTGGCCCTCACCCAGGGCCACAGCAGCCCCATGTCCACCCTGTTCAACACTGGCTGGGTTGAACAGAGCAGTGGGTGGGCAGGAGGATGTAAGTCCTGCAAAAGGCAGGTACCACATGTACCCCTGGGGTGCCCGAGCACCAGCCATGGGACCCTCTCTTCTTGGGGTACAGGGTATGGTCCTCAGCCCCCACCTTCGCCTCCTCTGCTCTCAGCCAGGAGCTTTTCCACTGAATGAGTTTCACTGAAATGGATGTTTTGTGCAGAAAAAGATCTGTTCTCAGGGGGTGGAGGAAATTGGTTTAGTGAATGCAAGTATCAGAAGCAAAACTGATGGCTTTGTTTGAATGCAAGCAGCTTATCAGGGCTCTTTTTCATTTGAAAACCAGCAGAGAAGGACCTTCAGAAGGATTGTGAGAAGTAATGGTGTTCAGGTTGATTCATATTGAAGCTCCCTGTTTGTAATTCCTTTCTTCTTTCTTTTTTTTTTTAACTGAATATTTGGAATGGCTCTTAGTTTGGGTTGAGCTTTTGTTCTGGATGTGTTTCTGGTGGTGCCTGGCTCTCTTGCCGATGTTCCCCAGGGTGTGCTTCCTGGAAGGTGGAAGCCATGCGCAGCCATACAAGATGTTGCCAAATAGACCTGCAATTTCCAGACTGGTAGTTCACAATGAAATCCTTCCAAATCAGCTTTCTAATGCTGTTTCCAGTGCCATGGAGTGGCTTGAAGCAGAGCAAACATGGCCAGCTCCTCACTCAAAGGATCTTAACTCTGTGGTCATACTGGAAAGGAGAAGAAAATGAACCACTCCAAACTTTCTTTGAAAGTCAACATGGTGTAGTTTGCACTCCCGAATCATGGCAGCATGGCTTGGGACAGCAGTACCCCAGGAATGGGTTGTGACCGAGCCCACGGTGCTGCTTGAGGGCATTTCCCAGGGTGGCTGCAGCGATGGAGCCCCAGGTTGGTAGGAGAAGCCCCATCCACGTGCCCGCTGCAGGGTTTTGCTTCTCCCGGGCATGCTCTCGACACACGGCTTCCTGCCTGTTCCCGTGCAGTGCTCTCAGTGTGAGTGGTGGCAGGGGGCCATGGACCTTCTGTGACAGCCCTGAGGCCCTTCCCTGTGCCCTGACCTGGGTGGGGATCCCCGAGGTCTGCCTCAGCTGAGCCTGAGGCTTGCTGCGCTGCAGCACCAGCATGAGCCTTGGCCACCTCTCCTTCCCTCAGCCCTCTCTGCTTTTCTTCCCATCAACAAGCTGAAGCCACAGCTCTTGGCTTGCATTCCCACCCTCCTTCCTCCTCTGTGGTTTGGGGTGTCTGCTGTCCCATGGGATATGAGCAGCTTGCCCCAGAACATCCCCCCCAGGCAGAAGCAGAGCACAGGCAGATTGTCACTCGCACCCCTCGGGAGGCCGGGGTGGGACTGATGGATTTAAGGGCTTTTCCAAAAGGCATCGAGTCTGGAGAGCACATACTTGTTGTTAAATGCAAGAATACTTCATTGTTGTCAAGTGTAAAAATCACTTTCTGTTGTCTTGTGCAAGCGAGCGGCGCTGGCCTCACACGGAGCCTGCTGGCAAGGAGCAGGCCGCAGAGGCAGCCTGCGTTTAGCAGCTCCGCAGGGGCCGCCTGACCCCTGGGAGATGAGAAACGAGATGCACACGCGGGCCAGCCCTTCGACTGCGGCCAGCACGCCTTGCTCCACGCACGGAGCTCGAAAGCGTGCTTCCCAGGCCACCCTTGCTTCCTGGGGATGGCCCAAATTAAGCGCAGGCCCCTCACAGGAGGCTGTGACGGCCACCCTTGCTTCCTGGGGACATCTGGAAACCCTCAGACCTGCTGCTCCACCAAAGGCTGCTGCAGGCTGGGGCCAGTCACCCGGGGGCAGCCAGGGCCGTGACCCGTGGGGCACTCTCGAGCCATTAGAAGCACCTTAGAAGAGGAGGCTGACTCTGTGGTGTCTCCATGCACATACAGGGCCACCAGCCTGCTCTGAGCACAAGTCCTGGGCTGTGTCTTGGCTGGCTCTACCCCAGCACTCACCAAAATGTGTGTGTTGTCCGAGTTTGCAGGGGCATGTGGAGAGCATATCCCACACCAAGGAGACAAACTCAAAGGGGAAACAACCCATAGAAACAACCCTACAACCCTACTGCTGGGGTCCTTCACTCCTGATCTGTCACTGCAGGTCTGGGCGCCTCAGGCTGGGCTGACCTGAGGGTCTTCTGGGATGCTCAGATCCACTGCCTACAGCTGCTGTGGCCTCCTGGACATCCCAGTCTTGTTACTGGTGGCCAATGTGGAGCCATTTAACAGACTGTCCTGTGGCTGCCTTTCACCTGCTCAGAAGAGATCCATGGGTGCACACAGCCATGACCCCAGGAGATGTGCTTAAGGTGGGGCTGCTCATCCTCTTCCAGCATGAACAGGAGATGCCCTGGTCCTTTCCCCCCTTCAGCTTCTGGAGTTGCTTGAGCTGCCCGGGGATGTGACTGTGCAAGGCCACTGACTGCTTGGTCCTCCCCATCTGCACCTTCCCTGCAGGGAGAGGGGACTACCCTGCAGGTAGGAGGCTGGAGCAGGGCTGTCCAGAGGTTCCTTGCCACCAATAACCTGATGCTGTGGCCACATGAAATCACAATCTGAATCATAAAGAAAAAGGGACAGAAAGATGTCATTAGTCCTTTGAATGGTTCCTCTGCAAAGTGTCTGTGGATGCAAACCCCCCTCGGGAGTTTTTAGGAGTGTTTTAAGGTAGCATCAGGGCCTTCTGGATATATGAACTGTGAGTATCCTTAGCATTGGCCAACACCCTTGGGAGTTCAACCAGGAATTTCCTTTGCTCAAATGGCTGCCTGGGGACTTAGTACTTCTGTCTTGAGAGGTACTCTGAATTAATGGGATGTACTTTCAGTACTGCAGCACAGTGTGGCTTTTGTCTGATTTTTTTACTAATTAAAAAAAAATCTCATTGGACCATTAAACAAGAAATGTGAAGGGAATGTTCCTCTAGCGAGGACATCTCCGTGAGCTGTTCTGACTTTCTGGAGCTATGAGTACTGAGCTTACACTTTAAAAAAGAGTGATTGTGCAAATTTCTTTGATCTCCTTGGCTTAGGGTCAGAACAGAGCAGGGTTCTCATAGCTGACCTGGTCAGGCTTGTGGTATTTTAATTTGCTCTGTTATATCCAGAAGAGATGCATCTCCTGAACCTGTGGTGTGTTCTTGTGAATGTGTACAGTGCACAACTGTCTGTCTCAGCTCCTGCTCTCTGTCCCTTTTATTATATAACATTTCTTCAATGGGTAGTATTTTTAAAGACTTCTAGCATCAATGGTCATTTTTGCTGTGACCTTTCGTCATGATGTGAACTAAGAGCATCAGTGCTCTTAGTATCAGTGACATGAAGAGGCAACTGTGTGTCTTGGCATTTGTTGGCCAAGGCAACAATGCCAGCTCCTAAGAGAGGACCTTTTGGGAAGGGCCGTAACTCAGGGAAGGCTGGAGATTGTGAGCACAGTGAGCTTCCCCTGTGATTTGATGCTCAGCATGTACGGAAAACCAGGATTGTGAACACAATTGATGGCAAACAAGCAAGAGCGTATGAAATAAATATCTGAGTCAGTTGGTAATGTTTCTGTCTAAGAGTGCAAACCCAGAGGACCCCAGGGCTTGACGAAGTGTGTGCATAACACACTCTGAGGTGGTATTCCTAGTGAGCTAAAATGAGAGAGGTGATGAGGATATTTGCAAAACTACCACAGGAATGGAGAGGAATGGTAGGAGAAGAGGACAGCTCACCAGAAGTGTTGAAGATCACTTTGGAAATTTTCACAAAAGACCTGTGGAAAAAGTGCTGGGGCAGAAAGTCCATTTGCATGAGTTCCAGCAAGGAAGACTCTGAGGAGGTGGAGAAGGGCAGGGCATGGCGTTTGCAGTAGACTGTGTCCTGCTGGTACATGATGTGGAGGTCTGTTCTTCTTGCATGGCGTCAAAGACCATTGCCTGGAGTGAAATCTCCCCTGGAGGTGCCTCTGGCGTGGTTTAGTATCCTGGTGCAATCAATGGCTGGGAAAACCAGCTGAGGGGAGAGGCTTTAGCAATCAGCTTGAGTGGACCAATTGCTGCCAAACTTATCCCCATAAAAAAGAGACTCAGTGATCCAGATCTGATACCAGCTCTTGATGTGTGGCTTAGAGCCAGGCATCTCTCCGAGCTGGCCCGAGTAGAGCTGAGAGCTGGGGGAAAGGGGGAAGTAAGAAACCCCACCTGAACTGGCAGAGGGTCTGCAGAGACTCAAGTGACGAATGTGGCTGAGTATCAATGAGGGCTTCCAGGATAAACTTGCACTGAGCAAGCAAATAGTCACTCTGTTGGGGTTGGAGATCAGTGGAGGAGGCCAAAGGCACTCAGAGAGCCTTGGAGTTTACCACAGATCCCAAATCTTTTCTGGCAGAGACACACTTGAAAGGGAGGGAGCCGCGAGGACGGGAGATGGACACTGGTTGAGATATGGCTCCATGTGTGTTATTAATGGCGGAAACCCGTATGCAGGTCCTGGCCAGAGAGTCCTTGAGCAATTAGAAAAAGTGATATGTCCTGTCTGTAAAATGAGAGGACTGGCAAGAAGGCAAAAATTAAGAGAAGCTGTTGAGTTAGACGCTGGCACCTTCAAAACTCACCATTTAAAGACCCTTTCTGGTTTGCAGGGCTGGCCCAAAGGACTGACTGAGCTGTCTGAGAAAGGGCTGGCCCCACCAAGGCTGGAAAATGACTGCTGCTTGCCCAGGACCATCAGAGTTGTCTCCAGTCCAGGTACTGCTGATGACAGGGCTGCTTTTAGTGATGTGAAGAAAGTATAAACCTGATACAGTATCCACACCCCACAAGCAATCCTGCAGGTCATAGCATGGATGCTCCCAAACAGCAGCATTGTGGATTCTAACACTCCTCTACCTCCACAGCCCAGAGAGCATCACACTGGGGTTTCTGGGTGGTTCCACACCCTGTGGTGCAGGACAGTTGCTGCCTGAACACATCCAGGCTCCCCACACAAGGTGTATCCTTGATTCTTGAGCAAGGGGATGAGGGGCTTGCTGCAGAGTTTGCAGTGGTTCCTTGAGGATTTCAAGTTTCCAGCTGCAACTCAACCCCACATTGCTCATCCTGGGCAGTTTTCCATCAGCATCCTGCATCTGCTCTGCTTTCTCCTCTCTTCTGCCCAGCACTGCAGAGGTGGAAAGGGAAGGAAAACATGGTGGCTGAGGCAAGGAGCAAGGAGGGAAGGCAGGATCAGACATGCTGGGAGATGTAAAACTTTGTCTGCTTCCTCCACCTCTCTTTGCCTCTCAGCTCCTGAAGAGCAGAGGCAGAGCTCCTCCTGTATCGCTGGCAGCATTTTGCTTTGGCCCAAGGGACAGGGCTGTGGGCAAGTCACCTGTTACAAAGGGTCAGGCTGAAACAGGGAATGGGGTCAGGGCCTTGCTCGCTGCCGCTCAGCTGCTGCACCTTTGCCACCTTTGGTTAGAGCAGACCACCAGGAAGGTTTGGAGTCTTGTTTACCCTGCGATTCCCTTTGCTGCCTAGAAGTTGTGTTGAGAATAATCTGCGCTCTGCCTGGAGCTCTTCTGCCTTGTTTCTTGGAGATGGAGTTGTTATTTCTTGCTCTAGGATGAATTGACTTTGGCCCCAGAAGCCTCTCAGGTTCTGGCATCATGGCTCTTGTCCATCAGCCCAGCAGCCCTTAACTCCAGTGGGAATTGTGAGGTGCCACAGGATGTGGTAGCAAGTCCGAGTCCACTGAATCATCCATTAATCCAGGTCTTTGTCGTAGTACAGCCTTTTCCGCTGATTCATGTGGCTGCAGTAATGAGGCCTTCAATTGCCATCTCAAAGACATTAGTCAAACTGAGTCACGCCTGTATTATGATCTCTTATCTCCTCTTCACTTATTTGGTATCCCATGTCCACCAGGCTGTGATTTAGTGTCTCCCATAGCTATGTACTGCCTTGTGCACGAGCTACATTTAATAGCTTTCAAGCTGTCAAGATAATCTTGCATTCAGCTGAAATGGATCCGCATCAGCTTGAGCCAGGAACCACAAGGGACCTCCTGCAATTTCACTGGGGTTTCAGCTTTCTCATTCCTCCCTCGTGCTGGCCCAGAAAGGAGGTGTTGGATAGAGGAGATGGCTTTTCATGGGCTCCTCTAGGAGGTGATGCAGAAGCTACCTGAGCCTCTCTGCAAGGCTTTTTTTCGTCCTACCTTCCTCAAAGCTCATGGCCGTGCTGCTTGGCATCTGGCAGAGCATCACTGCTCTGTCTGCAGTGCATTCTGGGACTTGGCACAACACCTGCTTGCCGAGCTGCGGTCCAGATCACTGCTGCACCTCCTTCCTCGCCCATCCCAGGTTGTAGCTAGGTTTTTGCAGAGCACCTTTTGCCTCTGCTCTCTGGGCAGGCTGCAGCACTCCTCTGCCTGGAGCTGGCAAAGTTTGCTCCAGCTGCAGCCTGGACTTGCCAATCTGCCTCTCCCGTCTCTGTCCCATGCTGGAAGTCCCACTGGCAGTAGTTAGCCT
The DNA here is from genome assembly GCA_033124195.1 of Coracias cyanogaster. NCBI lineage: Eukaryota > Metazoa > Chordata > Aves > Coraciiformes > Coraciidae > Coracias > Coracias cyanogaster. The sequence continues at coordinate 265,488 of JAVSBS010026317.1, read as the reverse complement.
TGTTTGCACTTGTTGGACACAAGCAGTCGTGATCCCCCTGGAGATCCCTGATCCTTCTGTAGTGCCTGCCCGGGGCTGTGCTTCTGGAGCTAGGTGGAAATACCCTTTCTCTTCATCAGTGTGCTATGGAGACAGCTTTGCTGTGGGGTTATGCTGTTGTCTGGATGACCTCCGCTTTACTTGGGAAAGATTTTGCTATGTCATTTTCAGAGTAAACAATGCACTCCAGGAAATTTGCATCACAGCTCAGGGGTCCCTGCCACATGCCCCAAGGTGCTTCACCTCTCTCAACGTTTTCTCCCCAGCATGTGCGAGACTCCAAGGATTCAACTGAGGCCGTTGCTCCAGACACCAGCACTGAATTAGGGCCACAGCAGCCACAGCGGTTGTCGTTTGGCAAAAAGCCTGGCCGGCAGCAAGGCTGGGGTCTCCCAGGAGTGTATGCGGAGCACCCCAAATCCCAGAGCAGCAGTAGGAGAACTTTTCCTTGGCTGGTGATGAGCACAGGTACATAGATGGTTTTCAAGCCTCTCCCCCCAGCACTTGCAAAGTGAACTCTGCGTTTCCCTGCTGCCTGTGTCCAAGATGAGGGTCCGCAGGGAAGCCCACCTGCCCCTGCTCGGGATGCCTCTCTCCGCTCCCCATTGCCAGGCAGCGAGGCGCACACTCGCCTGGCTCACCAGCCACTGGCTCCGCTGCCGGCACCGCTGCTGCCAGTGCTGATTATTTCTCCTGCGCTGCACCGAGGGAGCAGCTGGCAGCAGCCTCCTCAGTGATAAGGAGGAACTAAAAATAAAAGCCAAGCCAGCGTGGTGTGGTCCCCAGGAGGCTGGGCTGGCTGGGAGCTCTGGGCTTGGTTCTGCCACCCAGTCTGGCACTGAGCTGCGCAGACATTCACCAAGCTGATTCCTTCTGAGCTGTATCTGGAAGCAGGGGTTGAACTGCAGCGAGCTGTGTTGTTTTGCTGCACTAAGCCACTCACTAGCTTAGGGGAAAGGCCGGAGGTGGCTGGGGAAAGCAGCAGCAGAGGGATGCTGCGCTGCCCAGCTCTCCTCCCGCCCTTGGGTGTTGTCATTGCAAGGCCAGGGAGAGCGCGGCTGCTGGGCACGGCTGCTCAGCGGGGTCTGTGCTCAGGACACAGCTCATGCAGGAACATTGGCAGAGCTCTTCCTCTGGGTCAGCGTGAAAGCAGCAGCCTAGCAGGAGCAAAGCTGATGTAACCTGCAGAAGCTGCTCACAGTAATCCTCTCTCACCAGGAACCACAGGGAGCCATGGTCCCACTCCTGCCTGGAGCTTCAGGACGGAGGGAAGCCAAAAGTGTGAGAGCTGCAGTGCGCATGGGCAGCAGAGCTCCCACGTTCCCTCTAGAGGTTTGCAAGTATGATGACTCCAAGCTGCTAGTGATGATTTCCAGGATGAGAAATGTGAGTGCTACTGAACAGCATGAGAAGTGCCGCAGGCACAGTCCTTCCACCAAACACCCTCGTTGGGCTGCGCTTTCTGCAGAAGGTGTCAGAGTCTTCAGAGAGGAGATGTTTGGTTCCCTCAATAGCATCCTTCCTCTCCTAAGTAGAAGGGGGACATCTAGCTTAGATTATCACTGAGAACGGGGCTATGATACAGCTTTGGCAGATCCCCAACACCAAACTAAGAGATTGAGGCAGCCCCCTCCCTCCCACAATGGAGCTCCAGGGAGATCACGGGGCCAGAGAGCAAAGCTGAGTTCTTCAAAGCTGAAGGACACACTGTTGTCTGGTCCTGAAGTTACTGAATGTCCCATGTGTGGGAAGAAGCTGTATGGGGATGTCTTTCTTCCCATACACTTTTGTTCCAGCCTCAGGCTGAGATCTCCTGCCATTTGTGTGGCACCATGACTGTGTCCTGCAGCTATTGAGCTGGCCCAGTGTGGTGGAGCAGCTTGTAGCACAGCGGTGGAAGAGTACTTCAGTGGGAAGGTTAAGGGGAGCTACCTTGTCAGGGTAAGTGAATCCAAATCCATGAGGCTACTGAAGAGTATGTTTATCACAGTGGCTTTTCGGGCCCTGCTGTGTGGTCAGGTGCCAAGCCAGACCACATCCACAAGGACTTTGCCACGTGCCCTCAAGACATATAGTCCCATTGGACTGCACGTTATTGGACTGCTGTGGGCTTTCAGAGTCTCCCTCGTTCTTGGAAAGATGCAGTGTTGTACAAATTAGTGGGAACACTTGGAATCAGCACACTTTGCAAGTCCTGCCGCTCGTGCCAGTGCACATTTCTCAGCTTGATTTAAGAAGAGGGGTATTCTAAATATCACCCGCTTCTCTCCTGCCTGGAGCAGCTGAAAGGCACCGATGCAAAGTTGCATAACCCAGTGCTGCTTGTGTACATGCTTGAGAAGAAACAGCCATGGAAAAATCCTGTAACATTCCTCGGCTGGTCCATCTCCTGGTATCAAAGTGTTTCCTGCTGCGCTTTCACCTTTGAATTTTAATCCAACGGCTTTGTAGGAGTTGAGAGAGGGGGTGGGTGAGGGCTCTGGGGAGTAAAAGACCCCTCTGAGGATAGGGTAGGTAAAAGCTGAGTCACGTTGTCTCCCTGGAGGAGTGAGAGATTGCTGGTTTAGTGTCCCTGACTGGAGGGAATCCATTACCTGGGGAGTGCCAAGCTGTGGGCCAGGTCCTGGTTTGCAGAATCAGAGCAGATGTTGCTGCTAACCTGGCTTTGGTCCCCTGGGGAGGAGCCCCAGTCCCTGGAGACTCCCCATGTTCCCTATAATCCTCTTCTCATTTGGCAGCCAAAGGCAGTTCACTGGTGTCTCTAGAAAGGCAAGCCCTTGAAAGCTGCTTTTAGATCAGAAAAGCTCATTTCAGGCCTCATTTATTTATTAATAAACTGCTCCTGCCTCTGTGAGCCCCCAAACCCATGTAGAGGTAGCTGGATCCATTTGAAGTTAGAAGCATGTTGGTTTATTTTCTCATGTCCTCCTCTGTTGTTTGACTAATGGCAAAGTTTTACAGAGAAGTAACAACACACGGAGACAAAGAGCAGGTCTTTTTCCTCCCTGGCCTGGGCTCATGGGATCCAAAGTAGCAGCTCTTGAGGCAGGTGGTGCAGCGTCCTCTCCCCATGATGGGCACCTTTTGCCCACCAGTGCTTCCTGGGACAGCCCATTTTCTGGGAAGAGCTGGTCAGGGAACCTTGAGCAGAGCAGAGCTGAAATTTCCCATCCCAGGAAGAATGACTGTCTCTTGCAGAGGTGCCAGCACCTTTTTTTGATGGTGTTCCAGAGGTGAAGGAGAACTAAATGAATATTTACATGGTGGGTATGAAAGTGGAGGACACTTAGTGTCAGCTTTGCACCACTCCCAGGACAGCAGTCAACCACCAGCAGTAAACCCCTGCTGCCATGTCCAGGGCAGTTCAGTGCCCACCTCGCAGCCAGTTCCCCCCTGAGGTGCACTGGGAGGTCTGGCTGGCCAGGTGAGGAGGAAGGCCTATTCCCACCGCTGTCCCCTGGCATGGTGGTCTGAGCTCTTAGGAGGGATGGCTGATGTCCAGCACCAAGCCCCCTCTGCTTGTGTGGCTTGTGCGGCAGCTGTGCTGCCTCTCTTGGTCCTGAGCCTTCCAAGGACAACCATGGGCTTGTCTGAAGGCTCACCCGTGATGGGGGTTTTATGTATCTGCCCTTGGGGAGAACAACCTGGTTAGATTAGTGCTTTGCTCTTACGCCTCTGCCTGGTACAAAAGGTTTGGGGACTCATCTAAAGGAAGGCCATGTGCTGTGGTGACAATTCCCTGATGCAGCAGATGTGCCATGCAGCCCTGCCCTGCCTGTGGTCTGGTATGGAGCCTGCATGGTGGCAAAGGATGGGGGCAGGGGAGTTCCAGGCACACAGAGCACTATAATGCTCTGGGATTCTCTTCCTCCTCACCCTCAACTGGCTCAGCAACCTTCCTAGAACAAGGAAACATGGAGTGTGCACAGGAAGGTTAGATCCTGATAGACACAGGACAACACTCCAGAACCGATGTGATGCATGGACGAACCTGTCCCTGCCAGAAGAGGTGAACAAGTACTGGACACATCAGCCACCAAGCATGGCTCTAGACCATGAGTTTGGAGCAATCCAGGAAGGAATGAGGCTTTATTTCTTGCTTTCTTAGATTTATGGCACGTCTCTCTGCAGTGTGTGCAAGGGCTGTCTTCCCATACAAGTAGTGTGGAGCTGTGTCCTGGTGTCTTCCAGCCCCTGAGCTGTTCTGCTGAATGCTTGGCACTGAACATGAGGAGCCCAAGTATGCCTCAGATGGAAACTCTGCTCAGTTCTCGCTGACAGAGCATCAGCCATCAACCCACAGCAGCTCCCACACCTGCCTACATGTCAGTGCACGTAACAAAATCTGTGGCAGATCAATAAACTTTGCATCTCTGCTGAATTAAGTAAGTGTGAGAAAGGTTCACTCATGCAATCTGGTCCATCCTCACATCTCCAATAGCCTCACGTGAGTGTCTCTGAAGTGACACCAATGGCTGCTTCTGCCACCTCAACCAAAGCAGACCCTGCTTGCTTGGGGAGCAGAGATTCGTGTTTATTGCCGTGTGCCTTGAGTGTAAAATTTGGGCTTTGCCAGTCCTCACCAAGGCACAGCGCGTTGGCTCAATTGTATGGACTCGCTTTATGACTCACTCTGCAACTTGATGCATTATGTCCAGATAAAAGATACTTTATCCCTATGATAAAAACGGACAAAGATGATGTCAAAATAAAAGAATGTTTTCTCATCTGAATAAAAGTTGAAGCTGCCGTTCTGGGGGTTATTTTCCTTGAAAACCTCCAGAGAAAGCAAGACTTTGAGTTTTTACCATTTATAGTTAGTTTTAGAAAATTCAGCGTATAAAGTTTGCTGTCTGCCTTCCTGCCCCGTTTTGGACAGGAGTGTCTCTGCGCTGGTTGCCTGGGACCATGGTTTACTGTTGGGGATGCAGGGGGGTACATGACCACCCAGGATGGACCCAAACCCCTGGGACACTCCTTCTTGGATAGAGAGGTAGAAACTCTGTGCTGGGTACTCACCATCTACTGACCAAGGCAACTGTCCCACATGTTGTGGAAGAGCTGGCACCTGAAGGACGTAGACTCACAGTCTTGTTCAAGGGTTCACCCAACTAATAAAGGACTGTACTTGCCCGTGCCACCACCAGAAGCTTGGGCATTCCTGCAGCAGGATCACAGCCATGCATGAGGGCATCCAGTCTGATGGAGAGCCCAAGCCCTGGGGGAGCTGTGTCTTCCTGGCTGTGTTTCATTGAGCAGGAGGAGTTTATTTTTAGCAAACAATGCCAATTAGAGAAGGATTGTTCAATAACTGCATCTCAATGGAGAGCAACAGCTGCTGGCACAACTCTGAAGGACCCCATCTGTGGAAGGATCCTCTTGGGACAGGGGAGGGGACAGCCGAGCTCTGCTTCTGGCTCTTCTACTGCTCTGAAGTTTCCAGGTCACGATTCCCGTTCCTTGAGAGACAGGGCTCACTGAGTGTGACCAGGGTCCATGGTCTGCTGGGGGACCTTGGAAGTGTCTTTTTGAGGCACTGAGTCTACACGTCACAGTTGCCTTCACTCACTGGTCTCAAAAGAGCCTGTGTCTGTGGCCACCGATGTTAGCTGCAGCTGGGGAGGGTCCTTCTTGGTGGCTGATTTGCAGAGGTGCTCAAGGACCAGAGAAGGATAGACAGATCTATCTGCACTAGCTGAGTTAGGCTGCAGCAGCAGGTCTGGGAAAGTGCAGAAGAATTAAGCACAAGTAGGAATCCCCATCCCTGGAGGTATTTAAAAGATGTGTAGATGTAGTGCTTACGGACATGGCTTAGTTGAGGACTTGTCAGTGTTAGGTTAATGATTGGACTTAATGTTAACGGTCTTTTTCCAATCCAAGCGCTTCTGTGTTTCTGTGGTTCTGTGAATCAGGTACATGACCATCCTGCGTCAATTCTTGGTTCAGAGGGGAACTGATCACATTGCTTCAATTCATTCAATTAAAATTCATATAATTAAACATTTTCTGGGGAGGGATCCTGAATGACCTACATCCTGAGCATATGCATCTGTTAGTCTGTGTCAAGGGAAACTGCCCCATGAGGATACCTCAGGGTGAAAGTACCAACCGTGGGGTACCCAAAACCAGTTGCTTTTGGTATTTCTCCGGCTGTAGAGACCCAATTCAAGTCTGTGACCAGGATCAGACTTTTGACCTTCAGCCTGAGTCTGTCCCTCAGAGAAAGCCCTGGAGAGAGTGAGGACATAAAGGCAGTAAAGGTGATGTTAATGATGAGCTCTCAGAGGAGATGAAGTTTTCTGAATGTGTCAAAACACTAAGCCAGTACAGGTTGCAAACGTGACGTCCTCCTTAAGGCAACAGGAAAGTCACCATTGCTGGCCAAAGGAATTTCGATCCGCAGTGGTGGGCGGTTTGCGGGGTGAACAGAGCGCCCAGCCCTTCGTTAATTTGCCAATGAAACAACTTGTAAAAAAGGTGAAGAGAGACCGCAAGAGGGAAAGGAACAGGGTTGCAGAGATTTCGATCTGCCTCATTTTGGAAATGAAAGAGCCTGCTGGCAATGGCAGAGCTTCACATGCTGAGCTGGAATCGCAACCCAGGGAAAAAGGGAATGAATTAAGCAGAACAAGAACTGAGGGACTCTAAATGCTGTCTTCAACATTTCACTACAGGCCTCATAAATCTAGATGATTAGGAGATGCGCTTAAAGAAGCCCAGCACTATTATGTTGGGGCTGACTCTTTGGAAACAAAGCTCTTGAAAGCTCCAGCATGAGGACATACTGGGGCAATGTGACCTGTGTGACTCTTTAGTACCTGGAAGGGAAAAGCTGGAGGAATGGAGTGGTCTGGGAACACCAAGTCCATTAACTGATGCAGCACAGGGCAAGACAAATGTTCCTTGGCTTCAGCCTCTTTCCTTTTTTGAATGCTTGTCTGAGCAGCCAGTCGTGGAATCACCTCTGGGTGTTGAGGGAGCTTGTGAGAGGAGGTTCTCAGTTGAGCTCTCCAGCCAGCTGAGCTCGTGCAGTTGGTGCCCATTGATTTTCCACCAGATACTCTGGTACAAGACTTGGCCTGCATGAGCTCTGCAGGAGAGAGCATGACTGTCTGCCTGCCTTTACTGAGGTGTGCAGAAGACTTTAAAAAAAATGCAAGAAATACATATTAATACCATCTTCAGTGTTTTTTTCCTTCCGGAGTGTGGTAAAAAGAGCCCTTTTAGTTTATCGGAGCACTGGTGTGCTCCTGTATCTGTGCAGAGGGGTCAGCCGGGAAGAGCTAGGTGAAATGAAGTAGCGTAGAATTTTCTGTGCTTGGTGGCTCCAGAGATGAGTTGTGAGCAAGGAACCATCTGCTGCACGTGGTGCATCAGCGGCTGTGCTGGTTGCAGTGCTCCTGATACCTGATCCTACCCTGCTTCATCCCGGCGTGATGTGGTTTGCGCCTACCGCCCTGCAGAGCCTCCTCAGCAGACAGGCCGCATGCCCATGGTGTCTGCTCACGTGGGAGGTGGGAATCTGGCAACCTCCTTGGTGTGGTCTCCTGCAGTTACGTCTTTTTGTGGCTTAACACTGTCCCAGAAACAGGGAAGGCTGTTCTGAGGAGGGAGGCACTGGATGCTGGAGGATTTAGGGCCTCATGGAAGGCTCTATTTTGGTGGACTGTGGTGGGGTGGAGAGTCACTGGACACCCACTGCTGCACCCAGTGACCAGCAGAAGTGGAGTGTATTGCACCCTTTGCCAGCTCCTGCAATGGCAGTGTGCAGGGAGGGACAGAGATGTACATGTGGCCCTTCAAGACATGGTCTAGGAGTTAGGGAGGTGTTCAGAGAAGGTTGGACAAGATGATCCTAGAGGTCTTTTCCAACCTGAATGATTCTATGATTCTGTGATTCTATGAAATGGGCAGAGAAGCCCACCAAGACCTCCAGATGCATGCTGGCAGAGCAGCCTGCCCTGACAAGGCTGGTGGCGTGGGATGGGGCACTGCATGTCTCCAGGCTTCACACAGAGCCCAAGCCCTGGCCCTGCTCTGCAACACTAAACTCACGCACAGGTTGCACACAGCACGGACATGAGGTTTGTGAATGCAGGACACTCCAGCTGTCCCCTGCCACGACCTCCTCCCGCCACAGAGCTGCGAGCTCAGTGTGTGTCTTGGCATCTCCTTTGCCAAACACCTCTCCAGCAAACACCGGGGTGGTTGCACAGAGGAGCTCAGCTCCGGGCTGCCTTTGGTGTGCGTGGTTGCCTAGAACTTCCCGGACCCGTTCACAGCCTGCCTGTGTGGCTGGAGGGCATAAAGCAAGAGTTTAGTGGGTACTTGCTTGGAAGAGAGTATTTCCCTGTTTCCCTTAGGTGGGAAGATGAATGAGCCAGGCACAGCAGCGGTCATTCATAAAGTGGATGGGGGATCTTAGCAGAGGTCACGGTGCCCTGCCTCTATCCATCAGTCCACACTGGGCACGGCAGCAGGCACAGCCCCCTGGCAAGGACCTGCTGGCAAAGGATGGGCTGTGTCTTTGAACACGTCTTGCTCACGCCCCTTCTCAGAGAGCAAATCCAGAGGTATTTTATCCCCTGTACATTTGTTTAAGGAAGTTTAAAAGCAAATTTGGCCCCTGACTTTGAATCTTTGCTCCTATAAATTCAAACACCTTGGACAGAGCATGTCTGTGCAGTCTTACATGTGACATTTAGCTAAAACCACTTACAAACAACTTGCATTACAAGTTTATTCATTCCCTGCAGAATGTTGGCTCCGCCGAGTGTCTCGCGAGCCATCTGCTGCGGGCGAGCTGCTTATCTTTGCTATCAGAGCCCTCTTCTAAATATTATGACCAAACAGAATTCCAAGAACAACATCCATCCCGCTGCACTGCAAATGCGCAAAGCTGATAAACTGTTTATATATTATCAGCTAAATAAGTTGGGTTTATCTGGAAGGGCTTGCAAAAGAAAGCCTCTTGGGGTGCTTGGAAAGAATGCTTTTTGCAGGCGGTGCTGGGTGGGATGGGGAGCTTATTGGGGCCCCACCCCACGTGCCACCTTTGGCTGAGCCAGCCCCAGGATGCCCATTGTGCCGATGGGGTGGAGAGCCCATGAAGGTCAACAGTTCCTCCCCAGGAGTGGACCCAGGAGACTGATCAGTTATGATGCAGAAGTGGTTGAGCATCAGCTTCTTGTGTTGTGTTCGTGTGGCACCTGGGGCTGGGCTGAACCATCCTCAGGTGTCAGACCTTCTGCTGCTCTGGGTATCAGTGTCCGCCTGCTGCTTCTTGCATCTCTCCTGTCCCACATCTGACTTTTTGCAGCTTCAGGTTACCTTTGCTCTGTCATGCTGGGTCACCCTTCAAGGCAGACTTGGCATCTGAACTGGCAAACCGAGGAGCTGTCTAACCCCCGTGCCTGGGACAGGGGTGGGAGCCGGCTAACCCTGGCGCCTGGGACAGTGCCCAGAGCCACTAACCCCAGTGCCCCAGCATAAATTATCTAAAGGCTTGTGAAATCCACCCAAAGTGTCTCTGCCCTTCCCAGTGTCCAACAGCCCAAATTGGGTATCACAGACTGTGTTTATTCTTCCACATTGAGCTTTCTTGATTGCCTTTTGGTGTCAAGAAGCCTTGGGACAAGGCCATGAGCAGAGGTCAGTATAGGTCGGTCAGACCCCAGCCGCCCCAGCAAATGGAGACCATTTATTCTCCCCAGGGAGCACAAGGACATTTTGTCTGCTGGCTGCCAGCGAGCACATCTCACAACTCAAGCGGGTTTCTGCTGGCCCCGACCGTGCTCTCCATGTTAGCACAGCCTGAGCATGGCAGTTCAGGCAGCTGTGGGATATGGGGTGCCAGGCTGACAGCAGCTCCTGCGGTGGCCCTGCATGGCCAGGAGCAGATGGGGATGAAAGGAGAGACCCTGGAGTTGAACACCAGCAGGTTTACCCAGCCCTGGCTGCTAGGTGCAGCTTTAGGACCTTGCCTCCCTGTGTGAGGAAGGGGATGGAATGATCTGGGGTGCCTAGGGTGAGGAACTGTTGTGCTCAATGAGTCCTGGGGCAGTTTGGGCATCTCATTTTGGGCAGGAGGAAGAGGAGAAGCAGGGAATTGTGATTTGAACAGTGATCCTGAAGCACGGCAGGTCACAGGGGTAGACCCGTGCTGTGGATGTGTCTGCACAGGTGCCAGGGTGCACTCAGCCAGGGTGCCAGTGCTTCTTCATCGACCCAGTAGTGGAGTACTATTTCTCTGGCTATCACTTGCAGAGGACCATAGCTCCTGGAGAGGTATGGAGAGGGCAGCTGTAGGAAGCTGGGCTGGGTTGTGTGGCAGATGGAGCTCATCCAGAGAAGATTCATCATCCAGTAGCTGGAAGTTGTTCTCCAGGTGGGTTCAGGGCTGCATGTTGTATGAGCCAGAGGGGAGCAGGGACTTTGGTGAGGAGGTGAAGCCAATGCAAGTGGGCCTGCTGCAGAGAAAGGACTGATGCCTAGATGGGGATCAGAGCACTGAGGAGGAACCATGCTTTCTGCATGGTGTTGTGGGCATGCCCCTGTAGACGGAATGCCATTTGCTGACCTGAACCAGTGCTTCTCAGAGTGTCTGCAGTGGGGGCAAAAGTCACATAGTGACTTCAAGAGTGATGAAATTGCCCCAGGTAGTTGTGTGGAGGTAGGTGATCCAAGAGAGCCCTGAGATGTGTCTGCATTATGAATGAACACCTTCTAAACAGGTCAGGGCACAACCTGCCCCAGTGACTGGACACTGCGGGTGGAGAAGTGGAGATGTGAAGTCAGATGCACACATTTCCGGGGGGGGGATGAGCAGTGTGTGGCAGCAAGAGACCACGGAGGGACTGTGGCTGCAGCAGTGATGGGTTGTCCTCTGCCTTGGTGTGGTCTGATGGAGACTTGGTGCCTCTTTAGAAAGCGGGTACTCTGTAGAAAACCCCAGTTTCATGGGCCTGTGTGGCAGTAAGCAGTGAGATGTGGTACAGCAGTGGTGATGGGGAGAACCCTTTGGTCACCTAACTCACCCTGTTTAAGCTTTACAAAACTCCCCACAGTTTTATCCAGTCTATACAAACCATATTTAAGGCCAGCAAAGGACCCAGCAACAATTCCATGGTTCTTCTGTCAGTCTCTTGCTTGTGGGCTGTTCAGGTGACAGGATCTGCTCTAGTTAGAGATGTCCCTGCTGACTGCAGGGGTGTTGGACTAGATGACCTCGGAAGGTCCCTTCCAACCCAAACCATTCTATGATTCTATGATTCTATGATTCTATGATCTCAGCCTTCCTTGAAACAGGC
>JAVSBS010026317.1:219496-254074 GCA_033124195.1 Coracias cyanogaster | reverse complement strand
TCACTACAAGCTAATGGAGGGAGAAACCCTGGCTCTTGGTGCATGGTAGCACTTGTGACAGTTGTGGTTTCTGTGTGGTGAGGTCTTATTCCTGTATATATCCAGGATGAAGACAGCTGGAGCAGGCATGAACACAGCTTCCCCCTGAGATGCCATCAGGTTACATCTCTCCACTGCTCAACTCTGCCCTTGGCTGTAATCATCCAAAGTATCCAAAGCAGAAAGATGCCACTGCTTCCTCTTATAACTGTGAAAATGGAGACAAAAAAGGTCCATAGTCATAGGAAGCCTGCCTGGAAGTGAACTCAGGTGTCCAGGATTCATCCTTTGGTTTTTTTTTTTTTCATACTTCCATACTTTAGCATACATACTTTAGCATTCTTGAAAGAAAGTCTGAAGAAGGGGGAGGCAGTGGCTAATTTTTTTTTTCTTTGCCAGTATCCAGCCATCAGGAGAAGTGCTGTCCTTGTGATCCGGAGGAGAGACAACTCATGTCCCCTTAAGTCACTTCTCAGTATTGCAACTCTGCAGGGACAGACAAGGTCCATCTGGAGCTTCCCTGGAGACAACAAGCTATTTCCACCCTGGGCTTTCACCCTGGCATGCTCAGATCCCCCAAAAACTACTGGTCCCACAGAAAGGTTATCCTTTTCCAGTCTTCCTGTCATTGGAGTGAAGAAGTTTCCCAAAGCAGACCTCCGGTATACAAAGGCACTCCTTGTCCTGGAAGTTCAGTCTGGCTCCAAGCCTCATCGTTCTGCATATCTTGTATACATGAGGCAACTCCTTTGCATAAAGATACGGAGTTTATTAGGAGACATTGGAGCTTAGGAGCTGTCAGGAGCTGAAGTCAATCCTGTTTCTGACACGCAAAGAGCCTTTTATAGGCTGGACTGGGCACAGGACCCCAGCTGAGTACCTCCCCCTCGGTGCTCGGCTAGCTCCTTCCCAGGCACCACCGCTCGCTGGAGCCTGATACTTGGACTTCCTCCGGCTTGAGTTGGGTCCCCATCCCTTGCTGTGAGAGATAACACTACAATCTAAGGAATCTCTTGAGCTGAACTCATTTAAACACACCCACACAGACAGACTATGCTCCCCCAGGCTCTTCTTCTCCCCAACACGCTCATTAACCCTTGTCTCCTTTTCTGGAAGGTCATGGAGGCCACAGGAAACTCCAGAACTTGGCTGGCTGTGAAGGACTATGAGATCCTGGCCCTGTGCCCTCTCTCACCTGTAACATGAGGGCTGCAGAAGCAGCAGCTCCTGTCCTGGGGCTCCAGCGTGGAACCCCAGGGCTTTCCTATTCTCTTCACTGTTGGGTGCTCTCACAGCACAATAATCTCTTTCCTTTCCTTGGAGCCACCTACTTGGCTCTTTTCTGCCATCCCATCTCCTCAGCCACTCTCACCATAAGCAGTATTTGCTTTGATGTGGCTTCCCTCCACCTGTTTGCTCCTGTTAGGTCTTTTTGCCCTGGTATCCATCCGCAGGCTCCTCGGTCCCCGCAGTTGCACAATGTCCTTATGCAATACAGATGTCCATTCCTTTCTGTCCTCTTCCTGCTCTGGCCTTGCTACCCTGGCTCAAAAAAGTTAGCAAGGTATGGTTTTTATTAATTTTGTGGTCCCAAGAGCTCTTTCCTGGCCTTCGACCCGTTGTGGGGCAGCTGTGTCCAGGTGCCCTCCCAGGGAATACCTGGGATCGCTCTATTTCTCCAGAAGTATCAGCCTTGTCTTTCAGTGGTGCATCTCATTCAGAGACAGTTCAGGGATGGGACTTGTTCAGGCCCAGTGTCCCCAGCTCAGCTCTCCTTCCTGATCCAGCTGCCCAGGCCTAGGTCTCCTTCTGAGGGCTGCAGATGGTGCTTCACCTCTTCCTGGCTGATGGAGGTGGGAGCAGGATTCAGGCATGTTCTCCAAGCAAAAGACTCAGAGCTTTTGAAACCCAAAAGGCAGGAGAATGCACCCAAAGGAAAAGTCTTAACTTGTTTTCTGGACTGTTTTGAAGGAAGTTGTCCTCTACCAGTGTTTAAAGCTTCCACTGGAATTGCAGGTGTCTCTGCCCCAGGCTGTCTGATTGTCCCCAGTGGGCTGTAGTTCATGTTCCACATGGCCATCTCCCACCCTGACTTGCTGGAAAAACACTTCCCTCTAGGATGGTTTTTGCATGGGTGCAGCATCCCAAGGGAGCTGTGAGAGCAGAGGTCAGCCACTGTGTGTCATTCAAACCTGTACCACAGAATCACAGAAACACAGAATGATAAGGGTTGGAAGGGACCTTTGGAGATCATGTTGTCCAACACCCCTGCCAGAGCAGTTTCGTCTAGAGCAGGTTGTTGCACAGGACGGTTTCTAGGTGGGTTTGGAAAGTCTCCAGAGATGGAGACTCCACCACCTCTCTGGGCAGCCTGTTCCAGTGCTCTGCCACCCTCAACGTAAAGAAGTTCCTCCTCATATTTAGATGGAACTTCCTATGCTCAAGTTTGTGCCCATTGAAGACTACCCTGGGCAGTCTTTTCTGAGCAGAGGAGAGATTGTGAGCTAAAACCTTCTACCCAAACTCCAACTAGATTTCTGCTGCCAGCCTGCTCCTCAGGGACAGAGCCTTCCAAGCACTGCGCTGTGGGCGGTGGGAGACTCCAGCAGAGCTGGCGACACGTCACTGGGAATCTCACTCATTTGTAGCTCATTCCAGTTGCACAGCTGTCTCCTTTAAACAAACTTTACTCAACGTTACTTAATGCTTCATCCATGCCTTTGCCAGGAAGATGTTCAGCTGCAGCGTGTGTGACCTTTACCCACCAAGCTAGTTTGGTCTGGGTCCCCAAGTGGGATGCCAGACCCACAGGGTTTGATCATGGTGGTGGTTTGGAGCTGGATCAGACTGCTGGGACTTCGGCCCAGCTCTCCCAACACTCACACACAGCAAAGACAGGGTTCACCAGACCAAGTTGTCCTGAGATTTCTACAGAGACTCATCCTCACTCCAGCTGAGCCCTTCTTTTCTTCAGTTCTGCATGCATCCTATTGTTCTTGCTTGCTGGCCAAAATTGGCAAGGCTGGGTACTACCAGGTGGGTGAGGAGAGGGGACCAGAACAGGACAGTGCCGTCCAGAACCCCTTGGCTGTGGCTGGAGGTCCTGAGCACTCAGGTGAGCCTTGCTCCAGTGTGCTCCATGGTGGGGTGCTGGGATCTGCCCTGGCTCCTCTTTGGACCATGGCACAGGGAGGGAGTCAGGAGCGAAGTCTTACATCATCCATAGGAAGAAATTGTCCGGGGCTGTGCCTCAGTGCTTCACTTGCAAAGGAAGAGAAGTGCTCTGAAATGTTTGAGGAAAGCATACAGGGTGCCCACATCACCTGGGATGCACATGGGCCCTTTTCCTGCAGTCCCAAGGTGCTCCATGGTGCTGCTGAAGCTTCCCAGGTGCCCAGGAGGGGAGACTGTAGGGTGTATTCCTGTAGGATCCTTCCAGCTCTTTCAGACAGCCCATTCATAAGCATTTTTTGACACTGAGCTGCTTGTCAGATTGTGCCGGGGTTGCCTCCCCCCATCCCAGCGACGGTGGGAGTTCTGCACAGAGTGACAGCCAGCAGATTTATGGCCCCCATGTCTAGACCAGCTCCGACCTGCCTGGGAGGACAGGTACATCCTGGTGAAAGGCAGGAGGCCTCTCTCTGGCCGTCTGGCCCTTCATCCTACAGCCAAGCAGATGGAATTTTGCCAAAAAGCACGCTGTGGCACCATCCAGGGACACGGGGGGGTTGCTGCGGTCAGACCATCCCGCAGTGCTGCCTGTGGGATGTACCCCCTGCTAAGGGCACCAGCCCCCCCTCTGCTGTGAAACAAAAGGGGTGGGCTCAGGGTGGGATGCTGGCACCGGCACTGCGTCCACAGGGAGCCTGGTGCTTCCCTCTGAACGGCTGCTCCATCCTGGCTGGGGTCTCAGCCCCACGGCAGCAGAGCTGGGCACTGGGGAGGGGGGTGGAAGAGATGGAGCAGACAAACCCCAGGCTGCCCACGCGCAAAGGGCTGTGAGACCCCACCAAAGGAGCAGTCCGCTCTGCAAATGCTGCAAGGGAAAGGAAGGCAGCTCAGTTTGAAAGGGCAGCGATGCTCAGCTGCAGTGCTCAGGGGTGCTGGGAGTGGTGGCAGAAGCAGGACTGCAGCTCTCTCCTGTGTGGAAGGTGGGAAGGGAAAGTGCTGGTACCAGCAGATCTCCTCACTGCGCTAGGAGAGGGCTCGTGGTACCTCACGGGGCAGGGATGCAGGACCCCACTGGTGGCAGGGCTTGGAGAGGACAGGCCTCGCCGCAGCCAGGTTGCCCCCTGCCCTTTGGGCAGGTCAGCAGAGGCAGGAGGGCCGGGGTGGCTGTCTGGGGTGGGGTGTGCACTGCAGTTTCGCCACTCACTTCCTTCTATTGGCCATTTTATGGGGGATTTAGCACAAGTGGTAGCACCAGTGGCCGAGCAGAGAGGTCCAGGCACATGTGTCACCATTCAGATGTGTGCACACGCGTGCCTGGTGATAACATATAGATGTGAATGTGAGGAAAAACGTAAATATATACAATAATTTTCCACAATTAAGAGATGTTTTAGAGCAGAAAATTTCCATTTTAGGCGTAGGAACATCAATTTTATAAATAAAAGATTTAAATAAACATTAGCAGGGATACATCAGCACACACACACACGCTCACACACGCACTTAAAATAGGCTCCCACACTATAATTTTAAATAGTACAAAACAAATGAATTCTCCAAATATTGTTTAAACTGGCACAGGGGGTTATGATGTCATCTCTGTAGTAATCATAAACTTGTTTTCCTGTAATAAATATGATCGCTTTTCCCATTAACAGTTTATTAGGACTTTTGGTCTATGTGAGACCGATACTAAGCTGTGGCTGGTTTTGATTGCTGCAGCCTGCATTAGGTCTCCATCCTCTCTGCTGGCTCACTCACGCTGCTGTCAATAGTTGCTCTTTTATTTTCTCATCCTTTTCCTCCGGGGAAATAAAGAGCGGCGCCTTGCTCACGAGCAGCATCTCAGTCTCTGCAGCGCGTGGTGGGACTCTGCCCATGGGCCGGGACTGCCAGCTCCATCATCGCCCTCAGAGCGAGCAGGATGGGGCCGCGGCGCTGGGTGGCAGGGGCTGCAGGGGCATGGTGGTACGGGGGTGCAGAGGGACATGGGCCTGAGCTCCCCATGCCCCCCAGCTAGTGCCCTCTCCCAGGCTGCTGCTGATGAGCCCAACTGATGAGCCCAGCCTACGGTAGCGAAGGCGCTGGGGCTGTGTGGTCTCATTGTGCTGGGTCAAGGCATCACTACCAGACTCATCCTCAGACAAGATGTCTATGTGCCCTGGGTGAGCGTCCTCACCAGCTCTGTGGGGCCCAATCCTGACACTTTGACACCTCCATTTTGAGGAGCCTGTGCTGAAGCAGGAGGTGATAGTCCCCTCCGCAGCAACAGCACGGGGGTTCCAGGCTTGGGACCACGTGTCTCTGCAGAGTTTCACCTGTGGGTGCAGATGAGACCTGCTTCTGGGTGCCTTGCCTGGGACAGCGTCTGTGTCCCTGCACCGCCCTGAGTCAGGAGTGACCCTGAGGGCACCCAGCAGTCCCATGGCCAGATCCGGACTGGGACACACCACACTTCACAGGATCATTTCACAGCTGTGGGACACCCCCAGCCTCCCATTGCGGCCCCTTATCTTCTGCTCGTCTGCACAGTCCTGGGAGAAATGCTGCTGGAACAGCCTCTGCTCCGAGAGCTCTGTTCATTCACACTTATCAGCACCAGGACACGGTGTCTCTGAATGACTTAGAATAGTATTTGGAAAAATCCATCTTAAGTATATTAGTCCACTAAGCCTTTAAGTCTTCACAAGGGCCCTAATTCCAAGGACGCTGGCGCGTGCCCATGCCAAGGATTTTGCAACGCAGCGACACACAGGCAGCCGGGCCCGTCCTGCGCCCCGTCCTGCTGCCTTGAAAATGGTTAACAAATGTCGTACCACTGGAAATGTGTTTCTGCTTAGCTGGGAAGCGGTGGGGTTCTGAACCCTGCTTTGTAGCACCCCGCTGGCAGCTTTTGTCATTCTCAGGCTTGGCATATTATTGGAACTATTAAATGATGTTGCATTGCCTCATTGTATTTAGATTTTAAACATATTTGTAAGGCTTTGAAAAAAAAAAAAGAAAATTGTTCTCGTTATTAAAGCAATGTACCAAATACCTTCTAGTAAATAATCTGTCCCAGAAGTGCTCTGCTCACCCCGAGCGGGTTGGGGAGCAATAAACCGGCAAAAGGGAAGGAAAAAAAATAGGGTGGATGTTACAGGAATATAGAGACAGGAGAAATGAGGAGTAGGAAAGCACAGGATGATGTGGCTGGACTCCTTGCAAGCTCCTGTTCACATGCACAGCCACCCACATGGGAGGGCATTCACCTCCACCCCGGGGCCAAGGGCAGATCACCAAGAGCAGATCACCATGGGCAGTAGCCAGCTCGAGAGAGGTGATGGCATGAACAGCTTTTACCTTGTGCCACTGCCTCTGGCCATGTTGGAAGTAGCTGGGGCCTTTGGCATCCAGAGTTTGGCAGCGAGGGATGTCAGAAGGAGCTCAGAGGTCTCCCTGAGGGCTGTTGGTGACCATGAAAGCAGTTTGAGGAAGCACTCTGGTTCCTTTGCTTTTCAGTCCCTGTCGCGGTCCGGGCACAAGCTTGTCTGAAAGCTTCATGGCCAGAAAACAGGGTGAGAAGCCTTTGATTCTCCAGGCTCTCTCACTGCAGCTCCCAGGCTGTCTAAAATCAAGAGACGGAGCCAGCCTGCCTGCCCACCTGCACATCTCTCCATGGAGGTGGAGGTGAAGATGTTTGGATAACTCTCTTAGCCAAGTCATTTTAGCAACCTTTCCCTGTCACTATCAGCATCCTAGCAAATGACCCAAACACAAAGCTCTCCTGTAGATGTTTTTCTAGAGTTTAGCTGATTCTGTGGCATACCTGAACTGACATCTGCTGGCAAATCCCTCTCCCCGTCCATCTATTCAGAGCAGATGCCCAAGGGCAGAGTTCATTGCTTCCCCTCTCCCACTCTGGTGCCCATGGTCAAAGGGGCTCCAGCAGTAAGCCTGGGCACAGCAGGAGAGCCACAGTGTGTCCCAGCTCCAGGCTCCCTCCCCAGGGAGGGATGAGCTGTGCTGGAGAAGGGATAATGCGAGTTGCTGCTCGCTGTTTGCTTGTGGTGCCATGAAGCCTCCGTGCCAGCATCCCCAGGCCACAGTGCGGTGAAGGCATCGATGCTCCGTTCCCTGGCTACCAGCGTCCCCAGCACTTCAGCAGCAGAGCTAATTGCTAGTGATTTGACAAACGGTACCAGCCCAGGCCAAGTATATATTAGGTCAATCTTCTAGAAGCTGGGAAAGTACCAAAAAGCAAATAAATCCAAAACAACAACAACACAACAAAAAGCCAAGGAGAAAGGAAAATATCTGTGATACTGTTGTGATGTCTGTACTGAGTATTTTTGCACCAAAGGAATGCAAATGCATTTTTGCTCTGTTACAGCACAGTTCTAGACAGACCAGCAATGATGCACTGTAAACAGACCATGCTAAAACACATCGTTCTCTCTAGATCTTTCTGCAGTATTTTCTCTAAATAGTTATTTTGTAACAGGCATTTTATTTGCTTTGCAGAGTCCCTAAATAGTATGAGTCCTAGCTGAGGAACATGCATGTCCTGGCATTTATTTTAAAGGTCTCTTTATTTAGTAAGCGATGTCCTCCTCCAAGGTTGCCCACAGTGCCGGTGCCGTGCTGCAGACAGGCCAGGTCCCATCTCTGCGAGAAGCTCCAATAGTGTTCAAAGAACAAGTAGCCATGATCTAAGGGTCAGGGAGATTTTGGATGAAGGTTGGACTTGATGATCCTAGAGGTCTTTTCCAACTTAAATGAGTCTATGATTCTATGACTCTATGGTGCAGGGTCAGGCTGGTCACTCTGGATGGCCAAGGAGCAATGGAGAGCTGAGCACGACCCTCCAAGCACAGGCTAACATGGACATGAGTGTGGCTGGGAGCTGTAAAGGTTGGAGACCTCTTGAATCTAGGAGAATGCAGCTGCTCATTCAGGCTGCTCAGTCACCAGGATGAGGTGTCCCAGGGTATATCAGTCCTCACCACCATGCTTTCCTGGTGTGTCCCAGGCATCAAGGGCTAAGCAAAGCCCCAGAGCAATCCCTTGCCCTCAAGACCATCTCCCCTCACCCACTGGGGAAGGCAGGAGCTGAGCTTGTCTCTCCAGCAAAGTTTATTCAGGCAGATTTTTCCTCCTCCAGTGAATAGGAAAGAGACACAGAGGATGGAAAAAACAGACAGTTTTGAGGTCAAAACCCTTTTGATTTGTTTCATAGCCCGTTAGGCTACCTTAGGAGGTAAAGCCATATTCTCCTTGCTACCCCAGGGGTAATGACCCACTTCACTCCTACCAGAGAAGGCAGCCCAGGGAATTTCCATCTCCGTTGTGCTAGAAGAAATGGGGCTTTCCTGGTGTCTGATTTGCATCCAAATCAAGGTGATTCTGTTGTGTGCTGGACTGATCATATGTGATGTTCCAGGGGTAGCAGTTACTGGTGAAGGTGGACAGGGCACCCCGTGCAGGACAGTTGGAGAAGCTCTGTTTTCTCTTTTTGAGCTCTCAGCTCCTGAGGGTACGAGACCAGGATGTGGCCATAGGAAGGGGGAGACAGCCCTGAAGTTTGGAGAATTGGAGTCAACTGCCCATCTGCTTCTTCTTGCTGGCTGCATGATCCCATGCCAGAGGAACTTTTGGAGGAGGGACTGGGCCTTGACAGCACCATCTGTCACTTGGCTGGAAGTGGGATTGAGCCAGAAGGACTCCCGGTGTCAGTGATGATGCTTGCAGCGAGTTGGAGGATGCACAGAGGTTTGAACATCACCCAAGCTCTTCTGCCTGCCTTGGGGCACGGGAAAGGTAGCCTTGGGCTGAGCATCACCAGGTTGTTTCATCACAAAAGTCACTAGGAATTTCCCATGTCTCCCCAATTTTACTTTTTTGGTGAGGAACACAATTTAAAAACTGCATTGTTTGAGATCGTATTATTTTTAAAAGATCTGTTTCTCAGTGGTTACCCTTTTGATTTGCCCTCCCTCCAAATCTCCCTGTGTCACCAGCAGGAATTCCTTATGGTTTGTAGAAAACAAATTGGAAACAAACTACAGAATATTTTGCTTTTGCATAAAGGGGGAAGGGCAAACAAAAGTTAGATGTAATTTTCTACACTGGCCTCATTTACGGCGCCAAGTTTTACCCATTGTGTAAAATGCAGCTCGTTTACCCAAGCAACATAGCTGGAAATCCAGCAGTGTGGGATGGGTGAAGCTGTTTGGGTTTGGAGATCACGCTATGTAATTGTACGGAACAGGAGAGCTTGCCATTGTGGTTACCAGCTCCAAATGGGGATGGCAGGAATAGCCAGAATTTCATAGGCGTTGTAAATTGTGTTTCCACAAACCAACTTCCAGGAATAACAGCATGCTTTTCTAAACGATGTTTGTTTGCTCTCTGCACCCCTTCCAGCCCTCCCCCTTCTCTGGTCTGCTTTTTATTCTTTTTCTTCATTCAAGTGATGAAAACTTAGGGAATATTTTGGTGACTTTCACAGACATTAGTGATTTTTCCTCCTGAACTGCCAAAGTAAAAGTTGGCCCAGACCAGCTTAGGCACTTCCACTGGGATTTGAGGATGGTAAATCAGGAAGAGGCAATAGTATAGTGAAATCTTGGTTAGAAATTACAATGCCACTTCCCCCCTTGCGATGAAGGGAAAGACAGAAATAACTTCAGGAAAGACTTTCCTGCCTCCACAAAGCCTGTTGGAATTTGAGCAAACCCAAAGCCTTTCTCCTCCTTCCCGCTCGCACATGCTCCACGTTTTGCTTGTTAGCAAGTCCTGGACATGAGTCCTTGGTACTTTATCTGATAGAAGAAGTGGAGCAGCTGCTGGACATGAGTTACAGTAATGGCCCACCTAAGTCGTGTGAAAACGGGATCTCTGTGGGAGTGGGGGCAGGATCGTGCAAACTCCGGTTCTGAATCATTCTTGGAGCGGTTCCTGTATAGGCCACACTTGCAATGAGGCTGCTTTCAGACCTGGCTCTGAACGGCCTGCAGCTGAAGGCTGTTGCTAGCAGCAGCTCCGTTCTGTGGTGCTGACAAGACACTGCTCTAGGTCTCAGCACAAGGAAAGGATCTCTCCAAGGAGCTCCACCACCTTCCTCCCAACAACATGTGGCTGGAGAAGAGTCTCCTGGTGGTGTATGCATCGTTGTGTGTGATCTACATGGGAATGAATGTGGGTTTTTTCTGACTCATTGGTCACTGCAGTCATTGGAGATGCTCTGGAGCAACACTGAATCCTACCATCAATGACTAGTGTGGGGCAGGAGTTTGCAGCTCTATCTTAATCTGTGGCACAAGTGCTGGAATCTGCTTATTCTTCTGTCTCTACCAGCTGATGAAGGCAGCCTGGACAGGACAGTAGTTAGTGGGTCTGGCTAGAAGAGACAAGTTGGTCATGATGTTGAAAAGAGGAGTTTCAGTTTGGAGAGAAGTAATTGGTGGGATTCTTCAAAGAAGCATTGAGATCTTATATATTTAAATTACTTTAAATAATGATTTTTCCATTGTAAGAGGGAACATGCTGGTGATGTCTGTGCTGAATACAAGGCTAGAAAATGCAGCTGAAGCACATGAGGAATGTCATCTCCAAAGATGTGAGGGATGGAGAGTCTATCACCCCGTGTGGGACTCGAGGCCTCATCTTGTCCAGACAATCTGGAGCAAAGGCTATGCGGGGTTGTGACTCCAGAATATAAACCAGAAGGGAATAAACTCTTGGTGGAGAGAGAGCCATCAAAACTGCAAGACATTGCTGTCACAAGACAATCTAATGATGAGCATGAAAGAATAGAAGGTATTTTCTAGCCATTAAAGCAGGGAGATACCAGAAGAGCTTCCAAGGAAGAGAAACAAGGAACAAAAAGCAAACTGGTGCCACTAAGCTTATCATAGCAAGGACTGGACTTGAATAGCACTGGGTGGGTATCTGCCATGCCCCATGATCCCTAGGTCAGTGAAGATGTTGTGTTTCAGTGGAAAGGGAGCACGGGGCTAGGGCTGGGCTGTCACAGACACCGCAGGGGACAGTGAATGTGTTGACTTTGGACAGTCCCCATGGGGAGACTACAGTGAACAGGCAGTCACATTGCTGTGACATGGTACCAAGCACCCAACATTCTGGTGCTGTGGGTCCAAGGAGGCTGGGTCAGATTCTCCCTTGAAGTCAGATCCTGACAACTTGGATTATCTTACTTGATTAATCATATTTCAGGGAGTTTATGGGTAGGATAATGTGCCAGGAGCAAGGATTTCCTGGAACCAGAACAAATCCGGTGGCTCAAAAGTCAGTGGGAAGCATGGGACAGATCTCACAAAGGAGCAGTGGTCCCCTTCCTAGAATTTCTTCCATGTAAGCTGGAAAATACTGATTGAAACCTGAAACAGGCCTTGGCTTTTAAAAGAGGATTAAAATAATCCATCATGGGGTTCTGCTTTGATTTGTTGTGCCCAAGCCTTTGGAGCCATTCTTTGAAATTCAGAAAGCAAGCAACTTAGTTTTAGAGGAACTTCTCCCATACTCATGAATCTTTAGGACACAGGACTTTAAATGAAATCACCTAACACCAAAGTGGGTGGTCAGAGCCTTCTCATGAGGTGATGAACATGCCCAAGACACCAGGTGCTGCCTGGGGTAGGGACCAGAGAGCAGGAGGAGAAGCCCAGCCTGGACGGTGGCAGAAGCAGTGTGGGGTGATGAGTGAGGAACGTGTCTGTGCAATCCTCCTGCACCATTGCCCTCCAGCTCAAGTCACTACATTGTCTGGGGACTGTGGACTGGCTACTTCGTATTCTCTGGTGAATTGCCCCACTAGAAAATCCAGTCCTGTGCATCTTCCCATTTCTATACCCACTGGTATAACATCAGGTCCTGGGAATGCTCCCCCCTCCTGCACTCTTTCAGGGGGTATCGATGTTTCCATTTAATGTGGGGTTTTTTGCCCTCACTGAGGAATTTTGCAAATAGTTTGTTTATTGTGTCAATCTCTGCCTTTGTGAGCAGAAGAGAGAGCATCTGGAGAGCATCACGAACTCTTGGCATGGATGCTCCTGGGAGGCTGTGCTCTCCCCAGCGTGAAAGAAGCAGCCCATCCCCGCTCCCCAAAGCCCCCATCACGTCCTCAGATGGGGTCCTGCCTGAGCACATCGTTCTGCTCCCAACTGTGTGGGAGACTATGGCAGGGTGCAGGGACAACCCCATTGGCTCTGCCCACGGCGTGTTGCTTGCCTTGCTCTGGACCACATCCCCCTTAAGAATTCACCTGCCTGCTTCATGGCAGAGGAAGGTCTCCTGATGTCTCAGCTCTCCTGGGCATCAGCCTGGCTAATGCAGGAGGTAAAGATGTGTATCTCCATGTGTGCCAAAGCAATGCAAGGCTACTGTGCCCACCCTAGGGGTTCAGCAGGACAAGAGCCTGCAGCCACGGCATTGAGCCTGCTTGTGAGCAGTAGCTTCACCTCTACGTCAGCTGGGAATTTTCCATCACAATAGAGTTTCGTTGGGGAAAAAAATGAAAGAGTTGATTAATCAAAAGGAAAACGTCTCATAGAAATGCACCAGTTCGAGTTAAAGCCTTATCTGAAAAGGTCACCGGAGTTTGGGAAGGAATGTCTCATTAGGACAGAGGCAGACCACCCTGCAATCACCAACCACCTACCGCTCAGGACACAGCTGGGAGGGCGGGACAGCGAAGCGGTGACTTGACCCTGTTCCCTGTGTCCCAGGAGAGTGCAGCGCTCATTACACTCCAGGACAAACGAATGCCGTCCCTGTCTTGTTGGAGCTGCTCAATTGTGTACAGTTAATTAATATTCATTAAGTCGAAGGGAAAGTTGGATTGCAGTCTGCTCGTTAAGGTACTGACCTGGGCTCCAGTTCAAGTGAGTGTTCCTTTATTTATGCTGTGGAACGTTGCGATGGGACAGGCCGTACAAGCCTGCCAGCCTGGAGGTTCAAGCGCTTAGCTGGGGTCTGGGGGACTTCCAGCAAAGTCCCCCCCTGCCAGTGCTGGAGAAGACCTTGGTTCTCCTTCCCACACCCCAGCTGGTTTCGTGCCATGGCAATCCATTTGGGAGTGTCTTTGGTTTTTCATGGAAATTGCTTGAGGTTTTGGTTTGATCCTGGTGTGGGGTGGGAACATTTTCTGATGCTTTTAGGGCTTTTGTTAGAATGGTGAGGATCTCCCTGCCCAGCTCCTGCCGTGAGCACCACACTTGCAGCCAGGCTGCTGCCGGCTCTGCAGCCAAGGTGAGGGAGCAGCTTGGTGGTGCTTTGGTGGCTCAACACATTGTGTGCCCCATGACATTCACAACAAGCAATGCCACAACCATGCAGCAACGCCTCACCCTCAGCGGGGAGGCTCATCCCTTCCTGGGGAGCACTGGTTACAGCTGGAGAGCCCAGCTCTGCTCAGGGTGGCAGGCACCACAGCCAGTCACGGTGGATGGGGACACCTGAGTTGGCAGATGTCCACAAAGGATGGCCAGGGCTTGAGGAGCAAGCACAGCCTTCTTCTGCCCTGGTGCCCAGTGTGCATCGCAGGGAGGGATGATCAGGGCTTTGGCAGCCCTGGCCAGCAAGCTTTTGTTCCCTTGCTTAGAGACAGTAAGAGCCTGCAGAAGACCAAAGGCACATGGCTGTGCCACATGGGGCACTGCTGCCAGCTCTGGGGTGGATGGGAAATGGAAATGGAAGCTGTGGCTTTCTCCAGTGCTTTGTGTGGATCAAGTCTGGGTTCTCTTTGTCTTTGTCCAAGGGTGCTAGGTGGTTGTTATTCAGGCAGAGCAGAGGCTGGCACCAAATGGCGGGGCATCTAAATCCACAAATACACCCAGCAGTGCCCCATGTTGACTGACTGCACAGCCATGCTGGATGGAGTTGCAAATCCTGAGAGGTCATCTGACCTCCTGCCCAGCTCAGACTGGGAGCACTAGTTTGGCAGGGAGTGAGCTACAAAGACCACATGCTCATTTCTGTGCCCCACACTGACAACGGGGATGTCTTCCTGTGGGCAGAGCCTGGCAGACATCAACAGCAGCTGAACAACCTCCCCTGAGTTCCTGTTCCAGTTTGAAGTGATCCAGTTGGAGGTGGTTTATGGCTCAGTGGCTCCATATCCACCAGATTATAGCAAGTACCAGGCAGATGGCTAGTTGTAGGGCTTAAGTTCAACTCCACAACAGGCATGCCGGGACTTCTAGGTGATGAATTTGAGGAACATACTGGCAAAGGCATGCGGGAGCCTGTGTGTGCTCAGAGGTGGGTTGTGTACCATTCCTCAGTGCACAAGGATGTGCATAACCACAGAGACAGCTCGTGCCCTGCCAGGAGAGCTGGTCACACTTTTCTGCCAATTCATCTCAATGGAAACTTTCCATAGGAACTAAATTTGTTTAGAAAAACCATTGAAATGAAACATTCTGCTGATGTCAGGATGTTTGGCTTTTGCATTAGCTGGTGAAACACTGATTTTGTGTTTTGACTTTTTGTTTCTATATCCTACTGACTTTATTATTCCAGTATACCTCATAAAAATATGAAGTAAAAGAAAAAAAAAAAATCAAACCAAATTACTTCAATTGGCCCTGGTGCCATTCTTCAAATTACACGTGACTGGCCAGTTGAAAATCTGTTGTTTTCATCCTGATTACAGACAAAATCAAACCTTTAAATGGCAGGATTTTCTCTGAAATGGGATTATGGCCCTGCCAGCTTGAGTTGGAGGCATGTGCACCTCACTTGCTGTGCCCCTGGACTAGAGCCGGGACGGGGCCAACATGGGCAGTGTGTCTACCCCAGGGTCAGCACTGATGCACTCAAGTCCTCCCTGCCTCCTCCTGAAACAATGGCCATGGAGGCTGAGTAAGTTGTCAGCACACTGGTGTGCCCATGAGTAGCCTCCATCCTTGAAAGCACAGATCCCACCCAGGTCCCCCAGTACCACCCTGTGACCTCACCTGGTCCCCCTGTCCCCTGACCTCAGAGGTGACAAATCACAGCCACCTTTTCCACCCTCAGCCCATGTCCTCTCCCTCTCCTGGGTGTCAGTCAATGCCATGCTCTGTGTGCTGGTCCATACCCCTGCTTTGGCCGCCCCTCGGGGACCCCCTGTGGAAGCCATGTGTCACTGCTGCGGGAGTGAGGGGACACACAGTGTCTGGCCACACTGAAGCAACAGGCTAACATCCAGATAATGACATCTTCCACCGCGCTGTCCCCTCTCCTGGCTCTTCCCAGCTCCCATCTCCCTGGCTTCCCTTTGCTCCAGCCGGTGCCTGTGCTGCCATGGTGCCTGGATTTCAGAGCAGGGGGAATGGGAAGCAAATCTGCTCCTGTACCTGAATCCTCCCTGCATCTGTACCTCCGGGTGCTGTGGCCACTGTTGCCCTGATCCAACCTTTCTTCTCTGCTCTCTTCACACCCCCTCCCCTCGCTGCCTGGCAGTGCCAGGGGCTGGGCACCAGTCCTGCGTCTCGGTTCTGCTCTGGATGGCCGTGGGCATGTTCTCTTGCCACACACCAAGGACGGTTCTTCTAAGAGGTTGGTTGAAAGGCTTTCCAGTGAGAAAACACTAGTACAGTGTAATCTAAACATCCCATGGGACCATTTCCATTTAGTTGAAGAGTGACATAACACTGCTGACGCACTTCGCTTCGGGCAGCAAGGAGCTCTTTGCTTTGGCTTCTTGCTGGGAAGCTCTGCTCTGTCCACACCTTGCAGGCAGAGGCAGGGGGTTGCTGGTGTGGTTTGACTCTGCACGGGAGCACCCCCACTGTGCCATGGTGCGGAGGGTCTGGAGGGGAGCAGGGGGTGCCTGCCCCCAGGACAGGCGCGGAGCAGGGCGCCTGGTGCTGCAGTGCTGTGCACTCTTCATCCTTACCTCTGTGGCAATCACTCCTGAGCAAACCTCACGGGGAAACAGCAGCAGGACATTCTGGTGTGGCTCGTGGGAGCCCTTCACAGGTGTTTTTCAGTCTGAGGCACTTGGCCAAAGCCTTTCCTTTGCCATGAGCTGGGCTCGTCAGCACCCTGAGAAGAATTTTCTCATCTTGGGATGCTGGAGAACAACTGCAGCCCCTGCCTCAGACAACCTGACGGTATTTTTAATTAGTTGCCACACAGAGAGGAGCTGCGGGTTAATTCATTGTTGAAATTCACTACTCGCCTCCCCCTTGTAGATGGAGGAAACATCCCCTGCCCTGAAGCTCTTGTAGCCCCTGCAGTAGGCATTTGCAGACAGCTCATTAACTCTCTGGGGAAGGTTTAGATGTGACTGCCAGACCCTTCCACCTCACGAGGCTTGGTCACCACCATCCAGAGGAAGCCTTGTGCTCTGCAAGCAGGTCATGCTGGCGCATCTGTCTCTTTTCAGAGCTGATTTCTGTCCACTGAGCAGAAGTTATGTGCGGTTTCCTTCTAGGAAGGTCCAGCGCCTGCTGCCTGCCCCAGCCTGCATCATGCCACTGTGGTGGGGAACCCTTCCTGCTTGGAAGAGATGGATTTAGACTTGCATCCTTCAGCAAAACACAGTGTTTGTTTATCCACTGGCTGTCTGGGCCTCTTGGTAGTCCTTGGGGACAGCTGCCTTCAGAGGGTTTGAATAAGCGAGTTGTCAAGTCCTATATGTAAAAGCTGAAGGCTGATGACCCCTAGAGTCAGCCTAGGAAATGCATCCCTTCCCGAGCAGCTGTCCACGGCCACCGAGTCCCATCCTGGGATGCTCTCTGGTTATGGCTGCGCTCTGGGACCTGCAAAGAGCATCCTGGCCCAGCGCGGCTCTCACAACAGGGATGATTCCTCGGGAACTGGTGAAACTTGTTCATTGCTAAGAGCCTGAGAGCAGCCCATGGGGACAGCCCCTCGCCTGCCCTGGCTTCCCTGGGAGAGCTGGATGGACCCGGCATGAGGCTGACGGCCCAGCCCTGGCCACTGCAGCGTTGGACAAATCCACAACAGGCTGCTGGAGATAGGGCAAGCTCTAACACTCTAACTCAGAGCAGACCAGCCAAGAAGAGAGTCAGGAGGGGCTGGATCCTGCACCCACTGATTGCAGGGCACCCAGGGTTTACAGAGAGGAAAGGAGGAGCTCTGCACTTGTGGCATTGCTGCAGGAGGTGCTCAGCCCTAGGCAGGATCATACCTGGCTGCTACAGCCTTTCCACATCCATGGAAGGAGTATCTCCACTGCCCTGGAAGCACAGGGACCTCCCAGCAGCCAATGGCCTCAGGGAGATCACCTTGATCTTGCCTGGAAGGTGTTTACTGGGGAGCCCCTGGTGTTACCATTGCAGGGACAACCCAGCAGCCATCACCTAACATTTAGAGCTCTGCAAAAAACACCTGTGCTCAGAGTTGTCTTCTTGTTGGTAGCAGCAGACTGGATCTTGGAGTAATTTTCTCATCAGCACGATGAGGAGCCCCTGGTTCGTCTGTCTCTGATCAGTGGCTCAGAGAAAGGCCTGGGAACCCCTGGAATACACAGTGATACCGCGACACTCTGCCAAGTGTTTACCCGCTCCCTGTGCAGCACAGACACTGATTTATTACATCACTACCTTTTGTTTTCAGTAGTGCTGCTCAAATGCGACACTCAAATTGGTCAGAAGCAACATAACCCCTACACTCCATGTAGGAATAATGTAGCTCCTGTAGGAATAACCTCTAGAGTGGCATCTGTAGAGCCTGTTCCTACATGAACCACATTAAATCAAGAAGCTACTGGTGTGGTGCTGCCTTGGGAGCCGTGTGGCTGGAGGGGCTGATGATGCTGTTTCTGGTGCTGTGAGTGTGAGCGCAGCTTGAGTGACGCTGAGCCCGTGGACCAGCCCCAGCCAGAGACAAGCCCTGCCTCTGGACTGTGGTCCGCGTAAACGGGCTGGAGAGACAGGAGCGTGGCTCTTACCCCATTTCTCAGGATGGAACTGAGGGTGATCAGTTAAAGACCCTTGCATGTAAAGAAAAGATGTTTTGCAGAAATAATTTGGTTTCCATTAGATCTTTCTGAATTTTGATTAAAAACTTAATGAATGGGCTGGAACTGCAGTTGGACCTCTCATTACACACCTCCTGGCAGCTGAACTGCTTGGACTTGCCCTGTCCCCATCCCCATCGTCCTCCAAGGGCTGTCCCCACCAGCCAGCCTCACCCACGAGATACCATGGCCAAGGAGAGCCTCAGCGCAGGAGCTGGAGGTTTTGGTCTTCAATCATTTCAGAATCAAAACTTTCTATGAGAAATAAGAAGAGGCTTTGAAGTTTGTTCCTGAGGGCCAGGCTGGGCTCATGCAGGGTCACAGAGATGATCTGGCAGGGCTGGGAGCTGGCTCACCATGAGGAACAAGTTGGGAGGTTTTGGAAAAGGTTGATGTTGGGGCCAGGGCTCAGATGGAGCAGGATAAGCCTGCAGAAGAGGCTGTTTGACACGTGCTGCTGTTGTGGGCACTGGACTTTGTGTACTTTTAGGTCTCCTCCAGCCTGTGACCCCAAAACTCAGGCCAGGGCTATGAGCAGAAAATCCTTCCTTCTTCTCCAGGTGGTCCTGGGGAGCAGGGAGCTCTGCCTGGTGGTGCTACACCTGAGACACGCCCTGGTCCATTTTCTTTGTGAACTGTCGAAGTCACAGGTATGCCAGAGGGCCATGCAGGCCATGCTTGGCTGGCTGGGGAGCGACCATGTCCCCATGGTACATCACTCAGTGTCTGGAGGGATGACACCACCTGCACAGGGAAGGGGCATGGCTGGCTGCTCCTGGGGTTCCCCAGTAGCTCCCTGTGGCTGAGGCACGGGGACATCTTGGCACAAGCATTGCAGGAACAGTTGGTTGTCTCCAGTGTTGTTGTCACACATAGGAATGATGAAAAGTAGCTTGTTGGGGTGGTGGCATCAGTGTTGTTCACCACAGGGAAATTGTGAGATCGGAGAGATGATCCCAGACAGTTGGACAGTTGTGCAACATGGTGAAACCCCATCCAACAGCCACTGCTGCACACATGGGCACAGCCCTGGCCTGAGGGACTGTGGCAACAGACCTCCCACCGCTGTCCCCATCCTACACTCGCAGGCTCAGCACCCCAGGCCAGGCAATGATGGGCAGAGAGGCTCATCCCCTCCATGCTGGGATGACCACCGATGGGGTCTCACCGAATCCAGCAGGAATTTTGCCCATGACATCAGCAAAGTGGAGACTTCGCGTCGTTCTATTTAAAGAGATTATCTAGAGCAGCCTTTGGCAGCCCTGCGAGGGTGAGATGCCAGATTTTTTCCCAAATTAGAGGTGCAGTGTGCCAGGAGAAACGCAGTGAGAGCTGGGCTCTCTGCCTCCCGACAGGCAGGGTGCTGGCAAGCTGCTTATCAGGCCCATCTCCATCGCTGGAGGGGAGCAGGGAGCTGCTGACACCTCACCCACCACCCCGCTCCTGGCCCTGCACCTGCTCGGGCACCTCGGGCACCCTCCGTACCCGGCACATCCTCAGCACCACAGGGCACAGTGATGGTGTGCCGGCGGGGGAGCGCTTGGCTTCCTTGCCTTTCCCAAGGCATGAGAAAAGTGAGGGAGGGAAAAAAACATGAACTGAGAGAAAATAAATTTTCCAAATCAAAAATTGTGTGTCCAGCAGGAGCAGGGAAGTGATCGTGCCCCTGGACTCGGCGGTGGTGAGGCCACAGCCTGAGCAATGGGCTGAGTTTTGGGCATCGAAGTGTAAGAGAGACATTGAGGGGCTGGAGAGGATCCAGAGAAGGGCAGCCAAGCTGGTGAGGGGTCTGGAGAAGAAGTGCTGCGTTGATGGTTGAACTTGATCTTAGAGATCTTTTCCAACCTTTACGATTCTATGGGAACTGGGGCTGAGATTCTCTATATCACTTTATTTCTCCCCACTTCAAAGTATATTTGTTTTCCTCCAGAAAATTTTGAGGAAAATTGGGCAAGGGAGGGTTTGTGCTTTGGGATCACGTGGCCAGGGAGAACTCCTGGGTGCTCAGCTGCAAGGGGTCCTTGGTCTCAGGGTTCCTCACGAAGGAGTTTTGGGTTGAGCATTTTCCCTTGAATGCTGCTGTGGAAAGCAAACAGAAGTGGCTTGGTTTCTATTTTCATTATTGTTAGAAAAATGTTTAAATGAATCATTGAAGTTTTCATGCTTTATATGCACAACTAAAATGTTAGAAGCACTTCCATGCAAAAAATACTGTTTCATTAAATTAATTTGTTTTATTCATATGGTTTGAGGTTTTTTGACCTTATTGTATGCCATTAGATATTGTTAGGTACTAAGCATCATTTGTTTTTATCTTTGGCACACTAATCAGATCATATGAAAGTTGTTTTTTTAAAGTTTTGACCCGGTGAATGTCAAGACTTTTACACATTAACTGAATCAGAAGAAAATTCTCAACGTTGGCATTTCTGATGGGTGGAAATTCAGTGTTCTGGTGCTTGCCGAGCCTGATTTACTGGTACTCTGATTTGTCCGGATACAAGCCACTAATCCCCACAGTAAATCAGTGTAGGGGAAGTTTTGAATCAACTTGTGCACCATCAAGTGTTAACCAGTGACTCTTCCAAGCGCCCGTTGTGCTAAACCCGGTATCAACACTTACTGTTCTCTCTGTCTCTACAACAAAGGAAGGTTTACTTTGCAAGGAAAATTATAAATACTCATCCTGGAACAGGGGATGGGAAGATGCTGGTCTGTGTGACTGTGGGGAGCAAACCTCCTTCTGTACAGATGTAAGAACATCATCACCCAAGGGCCCCACAGAAGGTGGGGCCAGCACTTCGTAGTCCAACAGCAGTTTGCACCCTAAAGCCAGGGAAGGGAGACCCTCACATGGGTTTGGAAAGCATTTGGAGGAATCCTCAGCACAGCTCTGCTGAGATCCCACCCTTTGTGCAGAGCGAAGAGAAATGATGAGAGGCTGACAAGCCTAAAGGGGAGAAGAGCTGAAAGGGGGAAAAAAGCTGACCAGAAAGGTCATGGCAAACAGACAAATGCTTAAAGAGCTCTGGAAGTAGAGGAGTATCTGCCTGTGGCAGTACAGCTGAGAGCCCCACAGTGAATTTAACTGGAGGAAAATGTGGGCTGGATATGAGCAAAATCCTGTCTTCCAGGCAGCAAGCTGTATGGGAGCAGAGTGGCTTCCCAGGGGACAGAGCAAGTGCTCTATTGCTGGAGTAATTTAAAATTGGATGGGACAGAGTGCTTGGGAACATGCTGCAGAGGCTAATTGTGGGGTTGGGACTGTGTGAAAATCTAGTGTGCACGGAAAATAGAAGTTTGCTGTGGAGGGATGTAGCTGTTGATCAGTCGGTGGTTCGAGGATTTCAGCAAATAGAGAAGGAAAGAGGCTTTGGGTCTGGAGGAGAAGACCTGCACAGGGTGCTGGTCCCTGCTGAGTCCCAGCGCTACTGAGAACGTGCCATCCCAGGGAGAGGGTCTCTGCTGTTCCTCTGTCCCTGTCCTGGTGGGATCCTGGCGTTTCTGTTCCAGGGAGGAACTTGGAGGGGTTTTGTTACCCAGGGGGATGGTGTGATCTCTGTCTGCAGCTCAGCCCCCATCCCAGCCCTGGCAGCCCCCCATGCTGGTGGCCACTTGCTGGCCCCACATCACCACCTTCGTCCTAGCACGCAGCACTGCCCCAGGTCCGCCTGGACCATGATGGACACGCGTCACTCCTGCATGTGCTGTCACGCAGGAATGGCCACTCTGCTGCCCTGGCTGCTGGGTGGGCTGCTCTCCTCGGCAGCGCGCTGTCCCTCCACCACCATCTACAGCGCGCTGCCCGGCTCTGCTAACTTCTGCGCTGCTCTTTCAAAACATCATCATAAACACGCAGAGCTGGGAAGCGCTGGTGGAGCTGCAAGGCCGGCTGCTCACAATGGCTGAGCTCTGTGTGCCAGGAGGGGAGACACGGGCTGCGTGTGACCTTTGCTGGGGGGGAACTGGTAGATGTAGAGACCTTCTCCCTGCCCTCCGCTGACAGCAGAGCTATGTTCTTGTGCCTGAAGCCAGGCTCAGAGCAGGCTCTGTAATGGGGGAGGTGCTGGAGCGGGTCTAGAGAAGGGCAACCAAGCTGGTGAGAACATGTCTTATGAGGGGTGGCTGAGGGAACTGAGACTGTTCAGTCTGGAGAAGAGGAGGCTGAGGGGAGACCTTACTGCTCTCTAGAACTACTTGAAAAGGAGGTTGTGGAGAGGTGGGTGTTGATCTCTTCTCCCGAGTAACTAATGACTGGACAAGAGGTAATGGCCTCAAGTTGTGCCAGGGAAGTTTTCAATTGGATATTAGGAAAAAATTCTTTGCTAAAAGAATGATTAAGCATTGCCCAGGGCAGTGGTGGAGTCACCATCCCTGGAGGTGTTCAAAAAACATTTAGATGTGACACTTCAGCACATGGTCTAGTGGTCATGGTAGTGTTGGGTTGATGGTTAGACTTGATGATCTTAGAGGTCTTTTCCAACCTTAATGATTCTATGATTCTGTACCCCATGCAGTGGGCTGCTGGCACCCACTGAGTCATCAGTGATGCCTTCAAACGATAGTATCTCAAGTGCCTGTTAACCTCATCCACATGAGTGCCACCTTGCGGCCTCATGGTCCTGGTCTGCTAGCTCTGGGCTGGATGCAGAGCTCCCACCATCTCCCATCCATATGGGCCATGAGAGAGCACCCCACTGCCTGCCCCACATCTACCCCACCAAACGATCTTCTAGTGTCTGCCAGGACGCTGCAGTCCTGGGCCAACCTCCTTCAGTGGCACGTTGCAGCATGTGGCCCTAGGGCTTGGCACTGGCATCCTTGCCCTCCTGCCCCACAGATCTGGAGATGTGGCTGTGTCAGAGCCCACTCATGCATGTGTTTGTGCAGGTGTAGCTACTGGAGTGTCTGCAAGTATCGTCGAGTCTGTCGGTGCAGTGGGTTTTGCCTTTGAGCATCCTCCACGTTACTGGTGTGCTGGTGCCAGCTCTCTCCCCAGTTTCTTGGGCTCCCATTCCTCCCTGCACTCTTCTCCTGGAGAGATGTTCCATCACTCCTGTGAGGGGCTGCCCGTGTCTGTCTGCTGCCTTGCCCCAGGAGCAGCCCACCGATCCCACAGTCCCGGGCTGTGCTGAGGATGCCAGGCATGGGATTTACACTGTGCTTCTCCTGGTTTCACCCCAGTTCATTCCTCCACCACAACAGTCTCTTCCAGAGCCTGCTCCGGTGCTGACCCCTCTGTGTTAGTAGGAGGCTGCTGAGCTGGAGCCCATGTGCCACCTTGCTGTTACTTTCCCACCGTGCTGGCACCTGTGGTGGCATGGCAGTGCCCAGGACAGCCTGCTGGTGCCAGTCCCCCCAGCAAGTCCAAAGCTCTCTGGGGTCACGCTGTGGGCTCCGCGGAGTGACTTCCTCGCTCCCCCCTCCATGCAAGACAACCCCTCTCCTAGGCCTTGCAGAGTTAAAAATAGAGCCTTGCTTATGGAAAGTTCATGCTGGATAAGAGCCTTAGCAGGACGCTGCTGAGATCCTCATCTGAACGTAAATCAATCGCTGCACTCCAGGCAGACCAGGCGGGCAGGAGCAGGACAAGCCCCCGGCACACGACGTGTCGTCTCTAATGAAAAAGAGACTGTTTGGTGAACGTGCTCCACTTTGTCTTCATCAGTGGGAGGGCAGGGCGGCTGCCAGGTTATGACACCCAGGTCCGGCTGGGTCTGGCCACCAGCAGGGTGGACACAGCTGCTAGACCAATGTCCTTCTCCTCTCTGTGGGCACTTCCAGGGTGAGGGGTCCTGCCTGGGTGGGCTGCAGGTGAGACCCTGGCTGCTGGTGAGGCCCATGGGTGCAGGGCCAGCAGCCATCCGTGGGCAACAGGTTAGGATTCCTGCCCACGGGTTTCAGCGTGGTCCAGGGGGTGAAGGCTTTGAGACACTCTCTGCCAAAGCCTCTCTCCTCTCCATGTGACACTGTGGGTGGCAGGGGTGCAGTGGGAGAAGGGTTAAAGCTGTCTCCGGTGTGCTGTGGGCGGGTGCTCCAGCCACTAACAAAGAATAGTAATGAATGGAAAAAGTGAAGTGTTTTTTCCCTAAAGCAAACAGCTCGGTCAGATTAGAAGCTCGGAGCGCGCTTTACCCAACTATTAATACATTCCTCGCTCATCTCAAACTAAACAGCCGCACTGAGCTCCAAGTTCATAAAAACAGCATCAAATCCATGAGAGCAC
The DNA here is from genome assembly GCA_033124195.1 of Coracias cyanogaster. NCBI lineage: Eukaryota > Metazoa > Chordata > Aves > Coraciiformes > Coraciidae > Coracias > Coracias cyanogaster. Next base: position 229,664 of record JAVSBS010026317.1, on the reverse strand, counting down.
AGTACATTTATAGTGTCAGCCAGTAAAACTGCCTGTTGGAGGTGATGGTGCTCTGGCTCTCTGCCTGCCGGGGAGGCACAGGCTGGGCCAAGCAAGAGGAAGATCGGCAGCCCCAAGTGAACGGACCCTTGCCCTGCTCGGCAGAGGCTGCTGGTAGGCGTGGAGGGAGCCTGGAGAAGCCCCTGCCACTGCTGTGCTGGAGTTGACCTGCTTAGAAATACCAAAACACGGCAAACTGGGGCTGTCATGACCTGGGGCTTGTGTTTGTGGCTGCAAGTACACGCTTTGGGATCCTCAGGGTTGTTGGAAGGGCTCAGTTTTCCCACTAAACACCTTGCATGCATCCATCCATCCACCCCTCCAACCCGGGATGGCCGTGTTCATCTCCACTCCTAGCTAAGGAACACCGAGGAGAGGACCGGCCGCAGGTCAGGGCAGAGTCTGGATGAAATCCTGCTGTGACACTGTGAACGCAGAAACGTGGCAGCTTCACACTTCCCCATCTTCCCATGCGGAGCAGAGGGACCATCCACATCATGGACCTGTGTCTGGGCATTTGTGGCACACAGCGTGCTGGGGCTGATGGCACACAGCTCCTGGGACCCTTGGAGCAAAGGAGATCCCTGCTCGGCTCTCCATGCTAACACGTTTATCGGCAGGCAGCTGTTGCCAGATGCCCACAGCTCTGTGGTCCATCTGCAGAACACCAGGTGCCAGCTGCAGCTCTGCACGTGCATTGGAGCAGAGGGAGGCCACAAGGAAAGGCCATGAACGACAGCGTCCACTTTGACTTCTGCAGTGTGGCAGGGATTTTACCTGGGTGGTATAATCATAGAATCACAGACTGGTTTGGGTGGGAAGGGACCTTTAAAGCTCATCTAGTCCAACCCCCCTGCAGGGAGCAGGGACATCTGTAACTAGAGCAGGTTGCTCAGAGATTCATCCAACCTGACCTGAAATGTTTCCAGGGATGGGGCATTGACTACATCTCTGGACAACTTATGGCAGCGTTTCATCACCCTCATTGTAAAAAATTTTTTTCTTCTATCTGGTCAAATCTTCCCTCTTTTAGTTGTATTTATAGATGCAAATTTTAGCTCATTACCCCTTGTCCTGCCGCAAAAGCCTCTGCTAGACTCTGTCCCCATCTTTCTTACAAGCTCCCTGGAAGTACTGAAAGGCCGCAACAAGGTCTCCCCAGAGCCTTCTCATCTGCAGCCTGAACCCCAGCCCTCTCAGCCTGTCCTCACAGCACAGGGGGCCCAGCCTTCACATCATTGCTGTGGCCTCCTCTGGCCCCACTCCAACAGATTCATGTTGTTCTTGTACTGAGGGCTCCAGAGCTGGACACAGTGTTCCAGGTGAGGTCACACCAGAGCAGAGCAGAGGGGCAGAATCACCTCCCTCGACCTGCTGGTCCTGCATCTGCAAAGAGAAAGGGGACAATGTCCTGCTGGGGCTTCACCTCATCCTTGCCTAGGCAGGGTGTGTGGGCACTGCAGGCTCACTGCTTTGGCTTTGATGCCACCTGCTTTGAGGCAGATACAGATGTTTTGTCCTTGAGGCTTGGTGCACCAGGGACAAGGTGCAAAGCCTTTCTAGTTGCCTTTCTAGCAACTGGACAGGTCTCAGAAAAATTTATCTAGTGGTGCTTTGCTTCTCACAGTGTCTTTCCGTTAGGCTGGTCTATACTCAATGTCTCATCTGTTAAGCTATGTCAGACTGGGGCTAAGGTGACACAGGCTGGGGCACACGCCTACGTTGGACATCACGTAGGGGCTGCAGATATCTAGAGAGAGCCAAGGAGAAAGTGTGCAAGGGCCCAGATTTTCCATAAACTCCTCTGAGGAGCACCAGGCTGTTGCCCTGGGGCAGCAATATTGAGATATCCTCCTGTCACAGCTGGAGTTGTTTTGAAGGAAGCTCTTTTTCTTCTTGTCCTGACTCAGACTTAGAAAATGGAATCATTTCTCAGAGAGCAAAATGTTCAGGAAAAAAGCCATCCCAGAAGTGATGAGATACTTCCATCTGCCTCGGCTGCATGTTCCACAGCTCTGCCCGTCAGAGCTCCATGCCCGGTGCCCGGGCTGCCCTCTGCCCAGAGCTCGCTGGCCAGACGGCCACACGGCTCCCATGAGGCCCATCTGATCTGCTCAGTGGCTCAAGCCCATCCGAGGGGATAGATCTGGGCAAGGAGCCACTGGGCAGACTGGGAATGCTGAGGATTCAGAGCAGCAGCTGAGGCAGACACAGGGTTAATGTCAAACAGAATCACTGGGAAGGAAAGAAAAATTCCTTGGAAGCTGTGATTTGGGTTTTGTAGAGGTGCATTTTCCTGCAGGAAAAGATCACTCTGGCAGAAAGCAGAGCTCGTTGTCCTGCAGAAGAATTGAGTTTATTCTGGTTTCTTCTGTATTTGGCATCTAGGTTCTCAGCAGGGTCTACTTCTACCTGCACCTCTGAAAACAGAGCTGGAGGCCACCACGTGCTTACGGTGGGATTGAGCACAGTGGTCCCACACGTGTCTAATGGCTGGCAGAGCTCTGCACAAACCTTGGCTGGCACCAGCAGACACTTGCCAGGGCGGCTGTTTGGAAACCCAGCCCTTTGTTTGCGATAACAGGTGGTTGCCTGTGCTAGGAAACAAATGAGGATTCTTCGATGACAATTTTATAGAAATTTTTTGAACAGTAACAGGGCAGCTACTTCACCCTGCCAGTGACTAGACCCACACTTGGAAGGTTTCTTCATAAAGGGCTTTATACCTAATACCTGCCGCTATGGTGAAAAGATCCTACAAAATGTGCCAGGACACAGGGCTCATTCCAGACATTGTTGCTTGTTAAATCATCTGGGTGGCAGAGGAAGAGGCTGATCAGAGATGAACTGATAAAGCGCAGCTCTGGGAGCTGACTGACCCCAGTGTTATGTTCTGCCCCTTTTTTATCTTTCCCACACATTGCAAAAAGACCGAGACTGAAGTGATACTATATATACGGCTTGTACCATTCATCTGGGCAGCACGAAGCCTGGGTTTATGTGGATCTGTCTGGCATTAGAGGATCGAAAGGTTATGTTATTGGTACATTTCTGCACATCCAAACCATGAGTCATCATTTCCAGGAAGCCAAATACTTGCTTAAAGAGCTGTGATGCAAATTGTGTTTCCCAAATATTTTATTCCTAATGCAACCCTGGACATCGAATCTGGGCACACAGTTTATGAACAGCTGATCTACAGCAAGAGGTTGAGGTGACGGGTCAAAGCTGCCTCTGAGTTGAGCCTGATTTATGGACAAAGTAATTTTGTTATGAAAAATAAGCATATAAAGTACTTGGATGCTACAGTAAAACCATAAACAGTGCGCGTTGCCTTCTGCATACAAGAACTAATTGCCAGTATGCACCAGAGCAGAAAACAGGCTGGCTGAGATGTGCTTGCTGGTATTTTGTACTGAGACATGGTTGCTAGTCTTCTGTATTGCTTGTTGTTGTTGTTATTATTGACAAGGGTGAAGTAGTTTTTAACTAATGTGTTTGAAACTTTCACAACACCCTATTCTCCAACACTAAATCATCGACATCCCCCTAAGAGTTATGAGGAAAAGCTATAAACAAATACCAAATACAACCACCCGACCAGAAAAAAAGGGCAAAAGTTCTTCCAAATCCATGACATTTCAAGAAAATGAAGACATTTTCAGGCTGGCTGTTTGCACAGATTGTCTGCATCTGGTGGCACGACCACTCAGGTAGGTTCTTTGCTCTCATGGCAGTAGGTGTCACACTGCACCAGAGGTTCTACATGCAGGGAGAGGATGGAAGCTGTGATCTCCCTTCCAATGGTGGGCACAGGCTCTGCACTGTGCTGAGCAACACAACAATGTCCCGGGTCTATTAGCGGAGCACAGCCCGGCCTTGGTGCTGGGCAGGAGAAGGTACATGGCACCGCAGAGGAGAGTTCCGTGCAGTAGTGGTACCTGAGTAGGAAACACATCTACATGCCAGCGAGATTAAGCACTTGTAGCTGAGACTTTCCAGCCTATATACCAAGAGGACTAGATCTAGGCCCTCTTCCAAAAGCTTGTGTCCATAATTCAGAGCTGGAAAGCCCTGAAGTTTTCTCTTCTTCTGGTTAAGGCTCACTGGAGCTGCCAGCGTGGCAATACTGTTTCTAGCAAAGATAAAAGCAGGACATCCTGGCTTTAATCAGTCTGTGCACTGCGTGGTGAGAGGCAATGAGCCTGGCTCAGCGTGCGCCTGAGGTGAGCCTTGCTGCGCAGGTCTGGCTGGGCCTAAGGAACAAGGCTCCCTGTCCTTGCTAGGATTGCCTGGCTCTGGCTGTCTGCTGGTGAGACAATGGCCCAAGTGCTGAGCTTCAACCATCCATCACGTGTCCATGCGTGTCCCTGGCACAGGCAGCCAGGGCACTCCTGGGCAGCTTGGCGCAAGCAGGGGTCAGGGCCACTTCCCAGTGGGCGGGACAGAAGAGCCCCTGTGTTTTGTAGAAGAAAGATTTTAGGGGTGTAGACACAAAGCTTGTTGTTGCAGTTGTCCTTAGGGACAGAGAACGACCCATGAACTTTTATTTGCTATTTCTTTTACTCAGCAAAAGCAGCTGCCTCTCCAGGAGTCTCTCCAGCCATACCCAGCCTTGTCCTTGCCAGGTGTGTGCACAAATGGGCAGCGGGACCAAGACCTGCCAACGGCTGGGCTTACCTATGATCATTGCAAGTGATAAATAGTAACTGTCCTGTGCCTGGCTGCTGCTCCTTATTCCCACGGCGCCAGCTCTGTGATTCGGCAGCCCAATGTTTCTCAGAGCTGAGCTGTGCACAGATGATGGAGGGGGTGGATAAGCCAGTTCTGTCTCTCTGGGATCCTCCGTAGTGTCTATTCTAAGGTTTGCTGTACCAGACTCTGGGAATGAGCTGGGACGCTGCCTCTCGGGCTGCCAGAAGTCCCTGGGGACCTCGTGGCTACACATGTGCTCTTCCCAGGTCCATGGCCGTGGTCCCTGATGGGAGAGATGCTGCTGGGGATTTGCCCAGGCTGGACCTCCAGCAGACTGTGTGCTGGGCACCTCTCAGCTTTCCTGAGACTGTGGAAACCAAGCTTCAGACTCTGAAACTCTTAGGTACAGCTCTGTCATTTGGCATCCTGCCTGACTGAACATCACCTCGCAGCTCTCTAAGCCAGGTCCTGGGGTAGGAATCTGCCAGGAAGGCTCCCCCAGTAAGCATGCATGGAGTTTCCCCGGGTGCTGGTAATGGGATTAGTCATTTCACCATCAACAGCCTGATGCACAGGTACGAAGACGCGGGTGTGCAAAAAGCTGGAGCATGTTACTCCTTACTTAGCACACAACGCAGAGAGTTTCTGAGATGGATAAGTTTCCTTTCCTCTCCCACAAGTTCTTTGAGAACCGAAAGTTTTGCAGGGAGGTTCTAGCTCTGACGGTGGTGGATCTGCTGGACCACAGTCTTTCTATGACTTCTGAAGTCACTGTCTGTTGGACTCTGCTGGGCCCACAACCAAAGAGAACTTCTCCCAAAGAGCCAATTCCTTCTAGGAATGAAAGAGGGAAGGAAAAGAAACAAAGAAATCTCTCCCAAAGTTTAATTTTAAGAATGGGAACAAGATAAAAATACAAAAGCAGTTAAAAAGGAATTCAAAAGAAAAGCTAAATGGGTAAAATATTTACAGCAGACATAAAAACTGTTTAAAGACAAAGTATTAGAGGCTTGGAATAAATATATACAACCAATCTAGAATGTGCTAAAATATCCAGAAAAAAAAACCTACCATGCTTTAGTAGTGAATTAAGTTATAAGAAAGAGAGATTCATCAAATTTGAAATAATTTCCAAAGAAGGAAGATAGAATGGAGTACAAAGTATGTCTGTTAGATGTAATACCCATAATAAGGACAGGCCAAAAATATTTTTAGGAAAATCTTGTTAAAAGCATAAAAGCCAATAATAAAACATTTCTCAATGCATAAATAGTAGGAAGCTCACCAGAAAGTGGCTCAGATCTGTGCAGGAAAAGACAGAAGAAAGTTAATGTTGCAGTGCAAGAGCTGAACAGATAAACTGGTGCTGAGTGGAAGGGAGGAGGAAGTGTCCCACACGGTGTCCATCCTTTACACAAGCCCCCATCCCATAACCACGGAAACAGCATGAGTCAATGATCATCCTTCAGACTGAAATGTCAAACCTGGAAGTACTATGGAGTGCAACCCTAAGCTGAACCTAATGAAGCATCTGGAAAGATGGTTGGCCTGAACCCAGCACCCCACAGCGAGGTCCCACTCGACCCCGGGAACTTGCATCCCCAGGGAGCGTGAGCTCCCACCCTTCCCCTGCCCTGCGCATCTCCCCACCTCAATGCCACCACTGCAGCACAAGCTGTGACACCACCACTGGCTCTACCTAGCATGGGAGCTTTCTGTACTTGGTGACCTCTTACTCTGTTGCATGGCCAGCATGGCACAGTCAGGCACTGTGTGATTTTTCCCATAGTGGAGGACATGAATGGTGTTGCTGGTGCACATCACCCCCCATTCCCCAGGGTGATCCTCTGGTGTGTCTCACTGTGTGTCCGTTACACTCTGAGCCCCTCTCCCCAGTCCCTCTGTCGCGGTGCTGGCACCAGACATGGCAGAGCACTGCATGGCCGCTCCTTGGCAGTGTGCAGACCAGGGACAGGGACACAGGAAAGTCTGCGCTGGGATCGGAGAGGTGCCAAGGAGAGGGGAGTGAGTGACAGGGGCTCGTGCCCATCCTTGGCTGAAGACCTGGGCTGTGGGCACCTCATGTGACCCTGGGCCATTTTTGCATGCAAACAGCTAATGAGCTGCTATTAGCCTGGACTTGAACTGAAATATCTTCAGTCAAATCCAAGCCCAAACTGGAACAGAATGAAAAAAATGTAGTGGTTGGACTCCCTGCTAACTGAGCACTGGGCTATGAATTAGCAATTACCTCTGGGGAAAGAAATCTGGGGTTCTTGGGCTGGGTCACGGAAAACATCAGCTCAGTAGGGAGCAAGAAGGAGACTCAGATTTTGGGAATGGTTTGGGGAGGAACTGGGAACAAAACAGAAAGCACACTCCTGCTGTGGTAAGTCCACAGTAACCCCACACCCCAGGCTGGCTGGCGTATCCATTCCTATGTCCTCCTTCTCCCTTCTCAGGAGAGTTCAGAAAACGGCAACCACCATGACCACAGACATTTAATGGTGTCCATAGGAACCATTGAATAGACAAGGACTTTTTCGCTTCAACAGGAGACATCCGAGTGGGGTTCTGTGATTCTGTGACAGAGGTGGTGTACAAGAATCCGGAGCTGTCTGGGGAGGGTTGTTAGGGAGTGATCCCTCAGGGCTTCTTTCTGTTCAGGCACTAGGAGGTGCTCCCTGAAATTGCCAGGTAGCAGATTTAGAACAAATGAAAGGAAGTGCTTTTTCACACAACTCATAATTCATCATGAAACTTATTACCGTGTGACAGTGGAAGGCCAGAAGTATAACCAGCTTCAAAAAGCAATTACAATCAGGAGGAGAAATCATTGGGACTATTAAAGATGAGGGTCCAGTGATAACCCCCAGATCCAAAGGCTGGGAATTGCACAGAGAGATATCACAGCAGAGGTCCTTACTGTCTTACATACTCCTTCAGCACACCTAACTGGCCACTAGTGGAGAGGACATACTGATGCAGGGAGGTATAGGGCTGACACAGTACAGCTGTTGCATGTTCCCTCCTATTCAAAGCTGTCCCTGCCTTCCTGACAGCCTGAGGGGAATTAATTTCTATCTTCTGCTTCAGCTTTGGTCTTTAAACATCCCAAAGATAGCCATCCCCATCGGCGAGAAACGAGCATCTCTAGCACATGATTGATTTGCCTGGGTGTAGACATGCCCATGCCCCAGCCCTCTGCAGAGGAGCTGGAAAACCTCATCTTGCCAAGGTTTTGCCTGACCTTTTGTTCTGGGCGAACAGGATCTTCTCAGGGCTTTAATTACCAGCCTGTTCTCTGTTAGGTGTACAGGAGCCATCCCCTCTCCCTAGCAACAGATATATGAGGCCAAAACACAGAACCAGTCATTTTCTGGGGAGATCATAATGAGAAGTTAGGAGCTGGTCTCAGGACCTTCCCTCTGAAGTTGGTGTAGAAAGATGAATCAGTCCCCAGACTGATTCATTTTACCTGCCATAGCCTTCAGATGAGATGAATCACTCTCTGCAGAAGTGCACCTTGACCCACCACCCCCTTGCCATCAGGTTGCTCCCGCTGCTAATGAACAGCTCAGAGCCTTGGCTTTGCAGAAAGGAATCATGGAGTCATTTAGGTTGGAAAAGACCTTTAAGATCATTGAGTCCAACCATAAATCTAACACTGCCAAGTCCACCAAGGAACCCAAGATGACACCTGCTCTCTGAGGGGGAGCTGCTGCCTTCTGCTGGGGCAAATGCCACCTCCTGGTGTTGTGGTAAATGGCAGTGCTCCTGCCAATGGCACTAGTGTTGGCATTGCTCAGACACACAGGTGTGTGTGTTGGTGGTTCTGATAGACCAGGGAACCCATGGAGACCCTCACACGAACATGTGCATCATGCCTGCTGATGCCCACCTTGTCCATGCTCTCCTGGTGGTGGGAAAGCCATCGAAAGGCACTGCCGGAGCTCTGCGAGCAGCGATCACTGTTGGATGTCAGGGCAGAACGGGGCCCTGGGGCTGTCATTAGTGCTGTGATCACACGTGGGTGTTGCAAACGGGGACACCACCAGCCACCCAGCTCCACAGTAACAAACACAGACCTCTTCCAAGTACATTCAGTTCGCTGCCCTGCTTCCCGTCCGCCCCCACACTGGCGAATATGTAAATAGAAGATATTCTTAGCAGGGAGGATTCCCAAGAAAATGCCTCGTCTCCTTGATGCAAGCAAGGATTTAGGGCACTGACATGGGGAAACACTGAGGTCTTCCTAGTGACAGGAGAGTCAGAGCCTCCGACACTCCCTGGCAGGCCAAGGGATGGGGTGAGGAACTGGGAATTCTTGCTCTGCTCTTCTCCGCACTGGTAAAATTAAAAGGGGTACAGATGTTAATCAATTAGCTGAGCTAGCCAGTGCTCAATTCATGAGACAGAAGATCTGCCAGAGCTGGAGGGAATGGTCTGTCTGGCCTGGGGATCTGACCCAAGTGCTTATTCTACTACCTGGTATCAGCAATATCTTGTCCTTCTCACACAGGGCAGATGAGTGATGCAAGCAGAGCGGAGACCTCTGCTTAGCTGAGCAGCAGCTGGTGTCCTCTTGTGTGACAACACACTGCCAGCCTGAAACACATTGTCCCAGGCCACCCCAGATGTGATGGAGCACAGGACAAGATAAAGTGGCAGGGCAGGTGAGAGCTGCCTGCCCACCTGCCCGTGCAGCCGTGGTCACGCACAGCCCAGCCCGAGGAGGTGGGCACCGCGCCCCCTCAGCCAGGCCCAGGCAGCGGGGTCAGTGCAGGGCAGGCTGAGACACAGCTAGGCTGGATTTCAAGCCCCAAAATAGGGACCTTCCTTTGCCTCGTGGCTGTCATGCAGGGAGAATAGCAATAAATTCCCCAGGAGAAAGGCGTATCATGGAAGCTGTGAAATCTGGGCACAGTTTCTCCTCAACATGCCTGACAAAGATAGACACAAAACTCATACTTTTCTCTGATGTAACAGGGGAGAGCTGGATGCACAAGCATGGCAGCCTGCGGGGCATGAGGCCTCGCTGCCTGCTGGAGGACATGTCACTTGTTCCTGGCAGGGACATGGTGAGCGTGCAGCAAAGCCTGGCTGGAGTGTGGACGGGGCAGCCGGTGTGAAAGGATGTGTGTGTGCTTGGGGGCAGAGAGGTGCTGTGGGGGGCTGGAGCAGAACGTTTCACCCCCGGCTCCGCTCACACCTGGGACTTGCTGTTCTGAGCAGGCACATGTAGAATCCATTTTGGGCCTGAGCATGGTTCAGAAATGCACTCAGCACCTGAACTTCATAGAATGACAGAATGGTTTGAGTTGGAAAAGACGGTTAAAGCTCATCTAGTTCACCCTCCCTGCAGGGAGCAGGGACATCTGCAGCTAGAGCAGGTTGCTCAGAGCCCCAGCCAACCTCACCTGCAATGGTGCCA